>PVIR01000703.1:20039-126187 GCA_004026965.1 Petromus typicus | reverse complement strand
GAAAACTTCTTAAGCTCAGTAAATATGAATCTATGAAAATATAACAAAACTATTGTTTTTTTGTTAAAAGACAAAGCCTTGCTTTGTAGTTCAGGCTGGTTCTGAACTCACTATGTAGCCCAGGCTAGCCTCTAACTCACAGCAATCCTCCTGCCTCTGTCTCCTGAGTGCTGGGATTATAGGCATAAGCTACCACACCCGGCGCTGTGATATGTGGTTACCAGGGATAGAATTTGGGACCTTGCATATGGCAGGTAAATGCTGGAACTAATAAGCTAAATCCTCAGCCTAGAAATTATTGTTTTCACAAAGAGTTTCAAAGGAAATCTCAAGTGCCACTGCAGTTTATCCCTCTTCATTATCTTTTCCTTATTCTGAGAAATTCAATTAAAGGTTTCATCCAGTCTTGTAATGATTTCTGTACACTAAACTTCAACATTTTTTTTTCCTTTTTAAGCAAATTTCCCATTTTATCCACAGATTTCACTTAGCCTTCATTATAATACTGGCTGGATTTCCTGTTGTCATTTTGAGACTCAACATGACTCAAATTGAACTACTAGCTATTGCAAAAGACCTGCATCCTACACGACTTTCTTTCTCATTGCTCTCTGGCCCTACCAGACAGCTTAATATAGATTTTGATCTAACGATTATCACCCATTTTTTAAAAAAACGGCTCCAATTCCATTTACTCTTAGTCCCATTGTATATAGCTAATATATTACTCATTATTTGGAGCACATATTTCTATGAATAATTGGCTCCAAAGAATTGTTTGCTAGGTAAGGGCTATTTTTCCTTAAAATTTTTCTATCTACCAGGCTTCCCCACAAAACTATTTTCTCTCTTATGTAATTGCAGTCACCTTGTATCTTTTAGCCTTCCTACTAAGACAGGACTCATTTTGTTATAGTATTGTTTTTCCCTCTTGTTTAATCTCAAAAAATTTTAACTGAGACTTCCCTGAAAAATTTCAAGTAATTTTATTCTCCTTTTAAACATTGAAACAATTAAAAGAATACACAAAATAAAAAGCATAAAAATCTCCAAACAAAAGAAACTAAGCAACAAACAACATACTATACAAGTTCAGCTTCCAGAGAGGTTTATCTTGCTTATTGAGAGTGTGTCATTTTCTAGTGTGTCAAGAAAATCTCCTACCCAAACTTTCTCTCTGCCCTTTGGTAGTATATGTTAATAGATGTTCATTTCAAAGCATAGTCATCACTGATTTGATTGTATATCTCTTTGAGGGTGAGAGACTATGTCTAACCTCTAACAAGTACCCACCCATTTATTAGATAGCAGCACAACCTCTGGGGGGTCAATAAATACTTGTTGACTCACTAACTCTATAAATATAAATGGTAAAATAATCAGACATTCTGCTAGCACCTAATTTGCTCCCTGTAGGTAAGTTTGTCTCTTTGGTAGCATTGATTCTTCCAGGCCACCAGGGTTCCATTTAGTGAATTACAGCTGCCATGTGCTAACTGGTACCCTGGTGGCCTGAATGAGTTTCAGAGTCTCCCCAAATGAAGGGCATTTCCCGAGAGAGTGACTCTGACTCTTGTTGAATACCCAGCCCAGCCTTTATTTTTGTCCACAGCGTTTTCTGTTTGAGATGTCAGATTCCTTTGCCTTCAGGCCTTTTAGCCTTTTTACAAGGCAGAAACTCTCAAGCTGTAAACAAATAACAACTGCACTTCATTTACCATATTCATGCTATTTTACATTTTTAAAAGCAAGTATTGCTGGATTAAAGCTAATGCCAAGTAGGAAATTCATGGTTTCCCTTGCAGCGTGTTGTAAGGGAGCAGCAGCTTTCCAACAGATCCAGCTGTCAGCAGTGCCCTCCTACTGTTTGACTTGCATTCAGAATTCATTTCTGTGTACGCCACAGTGCAAACATTTTGCCAAGCTTTAAAGGAGCATACAGTATTTCCTAGGTGTTTCTTCCTTGAACCCTGGCTCCCAAAACTTTTCTCCTTTGTGTAGTATTCTGTAGCAAACAATAATCCTTTATATAATTTTAGAAAACCTACAAGGAGATAAAGTTAAGGTGTAAATTCATTGCAACTCAGCAGGGAATCTGTCTTGCTTGCATCCTGAGGAATCTGGAGTCTTTTGTGAGGCGGAGGGCTATAAACTACAGGCAGAGTCTTGAGAAGTGGTTCAAGTCTTCTGGAATGCAAAGACGACACCAAGTTCCCAGTTCCCATCATGGACCAAAGTGCTTATGAATTCAAGAGATTTATGAGCAGTTTTGCTCTTGAGTTGAAACACGTGTCATTCTGGGTCATTTCTGAGAAAGATAGTGCCATCCTCTGAGAAGACCACTCCACCTTGATTTCCAGTGTTCAGAACACCTTGGCCTCCTGTATATCTCCTAGTGGCAACTGTGTGGACATTTCTGTGTCTTTCTACCAAGACACTGACACTGGCTGTGCACCCTGTAGAGTAGCAGTTCCAACTGGCACTGCCTTCATCCTGCTGAAAATTGTGTTACCTACTTATTTTACCTGGAGATTTCTTCAGCTCCACATCCAGTTTCTTACTTCGAGATTTCTCGATTTTGTTCATTTTGTGTCATTGTATCTGTGGTGAACTTGTTTCTTACTAGTGAGGCCTGCCTTTGATAGAGCTGATTTTCTGATTACTTCTGGTAGATCCATGGAGGAAATAGACCTATTCTACATTTGGTACACAATGCCACTTCTCCAATAAATTCCTACATATATGAAGCTCCTTTCAATAGTAAAGGTTTTCACTTGCTGAACATTTTCTGGGAGTCAGGCTTATAGTGGGTGCTTTTCATATTGCACATATATGTGCCACCTTGTATAGGTAGCAAAATTGATCATTGTGTTATACATAGCTCTTAATACATATAACTTATCCTTTAAATGTTAAAGAGCAGAGATTAGATTTTACTTATCTTTATGTTCTTCCCCCCTACACTTAGGGCCTGGAACCAAGTAAATTGTTTAGTAAATGATAACGATAATATTGGTTTGGTAGAGTTATCATTACAAAGTACATTTTAATTTATAGAACTTTACTTCAAGTTTCTACTACCATTAGGGCCTGCAATTTTGGCACCCCTAAAAGGAATATTTATAGATTACTTTGGCCATTTACAATTATCCTGTCTTTATGTGCACTACTAGCTAATCAACTGCATATTGAAATAAAGGATTTATTTGAGTAATCTACCTTAAAATATTTTCTTACTGTGAAATCTGTGCACTCCAAAATGGAAGCATCATTGTAGCAACACTTTTAACAAATGGCCTGACGTTAGCTTTTCCTTCATAGAATAGTACTACAAAAGGAAATCAAATTCTGCATCACTGTTCTCCTTCTTCTGCCTTTTTGACTGGATTTATTTAAACACCTGTAAGGGATGTGGTAGGTGTGTAGATGAAATGCCTGAAGTGGTTAATCTAGGGGCATTTTTTTGTTTAGCCGTTGGTTTGCAGTGGGAGGATTTGAACCTGGGACTGCACAGATGCTTAGCAAGTGCTATACCCTCATTTCAAATGGTATTACTAATAAAACAAAGAAGTATGCTAACAGTGCACACAGACTGTACTTCTAATTCTAATCTCTGGTAAGATAACATGGTATGGTACAGTTTAACTCATTACTTTTTTTTTTTTGAGAAATGCTACAGTGATAAAGTGTTCCTTATTTAATTTCCAAGCAACAATCTTCTCAAATGTCTAGTATGGTAGTGCATTGTATCTGAGTTAAAATATTCTTTCTGAATTGTTACCTTTCTCTTTATTCTAATTTCTTTCTATAGATTTTCTCTCTTGTGCATGCTAACTACAAGTGTGGAAAAGAACCCCAAAATCAAAATAATGGATAGACAGTAGGAAAATAGGTTGATTATTGCAAGACTACTTCATATATTATATAAAGACAGAGTCTCAGCAATTTATTTAGCTTGTCTGGGTACTTGCTGAGGGAGCTAGAGATCTATTCTTTCATTCTATCAACAGCTCTTGCTGTCAATTAATAAGAATATATATGCCTATTAATTCAGGGATATGTGTCGCCTTCTCAGTGTACACTATAAGCATTTCTATGAAACTACATCTGTCCCTGGTTATAACATGCTGTACTCCCACTCTGAGTTTTACTGTTTTTTTTTTTTTTAAATTTCAATCTCCATATTGTGTGCTTATCAAACCATACAAATGCTTTTTTTTTTTTGCATTGGAAATACATTGCTGCTTTTCATAGTATTTCAAAACACTGAGGGTGTAGATTTCTAACTTGCATTCTTTACCAACATGAGTAAGTAAAACCTGTTAAACACATGGGGAAATTAGGCCACCTTTTATTTGGCTATCATTTGCAAATTAAACAATTAAACCTCTTTCAACTATGAGTCTCCCTGTGGATAGATCTATCTTGCTGAAATTAAAGCCTGGTGCTACTTTTGAAATAATCTTGGGAGTTTGAAAATCGAGGGACAAGCCCGTCTTCCTTCTCAAATTTGCATTTCCTTTTGGAGTTGCATATATCAGCTCACACCACTTCAGTATCCCCTCTCGCTTCAGCTAGAAGTCTTAAAGTCATCTTTGATGACTTATGTACCTTATTTTCCACATCCAGTTGATCATCAGACTTGTCATTTCTCCCTCAGAAATATCCTCTGGCTAAAGTCCCCTTTTATCATCCTCATGGCCACTGACTTGGACCCTCATCATTTTTGTCTGTAGTATTAAATGCAGCCTCCTGTCTGATCTGCCTAGAATCTATCTTCTCCTCTTCAAGTCTATTCTTCTCCTAGACACCACAGTGATCTTTCTGAGAACAGTTTTCCTCAAGTCATTTTTCTCCTTCAAGACCTCAGCAGGAGTGCAGTTGTTCATAGGATGTTCCAAGCCCTATGCTGGACCGACAGGACTTTCTCAGCTGGGCAGCAATGCCCTTTTCCAGGTTCAGGGGTTCTGGTGATTTTCAGTTTGGGCTCTCTTTCCGGTTCCAGTCCAAACTCTCAAGTTAGTTCATTAAGTAGCGCAAGTTTTCCTGCTGCCTGAGATACTTCTTTTCTCCTTCACCACTCAGCATGCTCACTGTTTAAGACCACGGTAACATCACCACCTGTCGAAGAGGTTCTTGATACCTATAGGCAAAATTGTTCTTACCCTGCTCCACCGTTTCTCATTATGCTGTTGGGATTTCTCCTACTACAACTATAATAGGGTTAATGATCTGCTAACGGGTCAGCACATCATGTTTTGGGGAAGATGACTCTCTTGACACCTCATTCACACTGGAATTTACCAAGTGCAAGGACATGTAATCAGTGCTTCATGAATGAATGAATGAGCCATATCGATTCTTTCCTTATATGATAGTGCTCTGTCGCCACACCAAGTGCGAAATTTATTTATGTGTGCTTCTGCTAGAACATGATATATGCTTTCCTGAAAAATTCAATATTTTGAAAAACAAAAAAAAAGCAAACACAATAAAAAGAGCTCCTGGGACTGACTAATTAAAATTTCATACAATTTATAATCAGAGCCTTAAGGAACACACTACTTGGTATTGGAGCTAGTTGGGTCTCCCTGAGTTTCTTCACTTGTGGCCAGACATTGATTGCCATAGTAGCCTCCAGGAACAAATGATGATAGTGGAGCAGAGATGCCCATCCTACTCGATCACTGGGGATAGTGTGTTACTGAGACAATGGCCACTGGAGATGGTGTGTGGCTGAGACAATGCAGAGGGTAATGGAGTCTTGGCAGGTGGGGTGATGTTTAAGGTGGGCACAAGGGCAATGCCACCTACCACAAACCTAGAATTTTCCTGGACTCAGGCAGCTGTCTCGCTGGAAGTGGCAATCTTCCTTCAGTTCTAGCTATTGCAGTCCCTCCTTCCAGCAAATGCTCTTCTGGCATCTTTAGTTCCCACTGGGCACCCTGGCTTCTTAGTCTCTTAAACTTAGAGACCCTTGGTCTCTTGGATGGGGGAGAATTTCTTGCCATAGCTAATTTCTGTCTTACTTCCTTATTCTTTGTGCAGTTCTCAGCTCATTCTTCACTGTATTACCATTTCCTTGTATCAGACTGTCTTTTTTTTTTTTTTTTTTTTAGACAGGATCTCACTTCGTAGTTCAGGCTGGCCCTGAGTTTACTATGCAGCATAAGTGAGCCTCAAACTCCCAGCAAACCTTTTGCCTCTGTCTCCTAAGTGCTGGGATTAAAGGCGTGAGCCACTACACCTGGCACTGTGGCATGTGGTACTGATTGCTGGTGGGTGTGAATCTCCATGCCCAGTATTGTTGTATGTGGTTACCAGGAATCGAACCCTGGACCCTTGAGCTTCCAAGACAGGCTCCAGAACCACTGAGCTAAATCCCCAGCCCCAAATTGTCTTTGCACAAAAGATCTGAAATGGGTTTCCTTGAATGGATCCTAATTGATAAGAACCTAACTGATCAAGAATAAAGTTAGATATATCACTGGTTTCTACTGCCCAACTTGTAAGAAAAATAATTACTATGTCTGCATTTGTATTGAAAAAGGCTGGCTGGTCTAATGTGTCACTAGAAATTTTAGCGGATATCTTGAGGGAAATTCTTGAAGTATTAAGAAAGCCCATGAACTGTTTCCAAAAAAGCTTCCACAGCCTCTTGATCACACACTTGAACCCTGACCTTCCTCTCATCTGGCGAAGGAGCAAGAGCTATGTTGCTGATGGAACCCAGGGACACAGCCCTGAGGATGGTGTTTAGACTGTGACTGGTATTTCGACTTTTCTTGGTTTTCTTTTATGGAATGAGTCAACAGAAGAAGTAATTAAAATGTTCTGAAAAGCCCAAAATTTCTGTTGCCTTTTTTGTTGATGAATTCATTTAAACCCACAAATAAGCAAGTTGGAAGCCCTTTGTGAATCTCTGCAATCAACCATACAACTGCAGTTTAGGAAGGAACAGATTTAGTAGACACTACAAAACTGTATGCCAGCACCTCTTGCAAAAGATGACTTTTCATGTCTCTGAGAAAATAAAAATGGAGCAAAGTGTGGTGGCATACAGCATAGGCAATCCCAGAATTCTGGGAGGTGGAGGCAGGAGGGTTGCAAGTTTGAGCTCAGACTGACGAACAAAGAATAATGCAGCTCTTCGGAGTCAGGATGAAGTTGTGTTGGTTAATGGGTTTGGAAAAACAATATGATACTTGGCTTCTAGATAAATATTGCAGAGACCTCTTGTAAATCCTCCAGTAATTTTTTGTAATCTTTCACAAGTAGTAAAAGCGTGGCTGTGAGGCAGACAGGAGAAGAATCCACAAATAAGACATCTGTTATTGTTATATCAATGATGATATATACCCAACTCTAGAATAACAACATTTAACAAGAAACGGAACCTTATCCAAAATGAGATCTCACTCACTGCCATGACTTCATTTGCTACATTAATAAGAGTAAGCAGAAGTTTATAATTGGGTGATCTTATCTATTAGAATTAGTAATATATCACAGGTATATGGCTTTATATTTTAGACTAATGGAATTTAGAATGTTGGAAAAGTCCTATGCTAACATACAGAATGCATGGCCAGATTAAGATGATATACTGAATAAACAAAAAAATGTAGAGCTATTTGTCTTTTGTTCTGTATTTTTAAAAGAATCTTACACATCCTATCAAGTTTTAGTTTGTGGAAAACTTAAACTATTTTTTCAATATATTAGAACAGAAATGAAGTAGTGTTATGTCCAAATATTAATACAGATTATATAAAGAAATAGTTTATTGCTTGATTCTAATACATTATTTTCAAATTAGAGTGAAAACCAAATTAAATTCTAAATTCTACAAATTTAGGTTGCTATAATAAGAGATTGTAAGAACCCTAAAGTAGTACTTTGGGGATGGAATAAGCAATTATTTACTGGACCAGTTTTGTGTGGGAATCAAAGAAATTTTAAGCAGATTTTTTTTTTTACAATGACTTCAAATGATTATCCATAAATCTCCATCTTTAGTTATCTTCCCACTGACTTCTTTTGACTCCTCTACTTTACATACTGTTGAAATAAACTTTTGCTTTCCACATCAGATGGTAGCGATTCTGTACATGACCAATTGCTCCTGAATCCCATGCTCTGCAATGCACATGAAGAAAAGACCTTGCTTCTTCTGGAGTTTTTCAGCTCAAGCTATATTTTGTCCTGTTCTAGGCTTTGCTAAATCTGATGACAATGAAAGCTGAAGTTGAAGTATATAAATTTACTTGGAAAGTAAGTGTGAGAGCCTACTAGGAACATTACAGTGGGATTTTTTGAAACACCTTTGTTGTTAAGCTTCCAGGACACCTTTCCTAGTTTATTTACTCTCATCTTTCCTCCCTACTTCTTGTAGAGAAGGACATCTAGATCGTGGTACCCAATTGTATTCATGCTTTCGCTGTTCTTACTAGCACATACATGGTCCAGGGGAAGGAGCCATGCACGGAGTGATGGGCAGATGGTTAGATGAGCCCTACCTAAGACTCTCAGTATATTTCTAAAGCCAGCAGCTTTACAGCATCATAGAAAAGGTGTTACCATTCATTCCCTCTAACCCTATGAAGAGCATCTGTTCTTGACTATCATTAGGCCTGCTTTAAAATGACAAGTTGGAAAAATATGTTTCTCTTTCCAAAAAAATTTGTTTCATTAAAACATTAAATTTACTTTTAACCGATGCATAATACATTGAAGTTGAATAAAAATGTTTCTGTTTGTTGTTTTATTTTTTTGAGACAGGGTCTCACTTTGTAGTTCAGGCTGGTCCTGTATGGAGCAATCCTCCTGCCTCTGCCTCCCGAGTGCTGGGATTACAGGCGTGAACCACCACACCCTGCACTGTGCTATATGGTACTGATTGCTGGTGGGCATGAGTCCAATGCCCTGCATTGTTGTATATGATTACCGGGATTGAACCTGGGCCATTACATTTGTAAGGCAGGCACTGGAACCACTGAGCAAAATCCCCAGCCCTAAAACTATACGTATTTATGGGGTACCATGTGAGGTATGTGATTTTATTTCTTAATATTAAACTATGGTTAGCACAATTTTTTATATAAAAGACATTTAATCATAAGTGAGATTAAGAATATAAATGATAAAAGGCTGGTTGACTACTGATGATAGCAGTCTATTAACTTTAAGAAAGTCTATTAATTTATTAGTAGATACATTATCAGACTTTACCCCTCTCAGTTTTCAGTGCCTGTAACTATATGAAGTGTGAAGTCCCTTCACTGATGAGCACACTCCTCTGAAAGTCTTGGACTCAAATCTCAAGAATGGGAAGAATGTTAGATTTTGCTTCCACAAGGGTGGGACCTGGAGTTAGCCTTGCTCCTCTAAATCTGTAAGACTTGCCTCTCCCATTAGTGGTCCTACACAATTATCCTCTGAGACAAGGCTTCCCTTTGTCCTTCTGTGCAGGACTAGTGAGTGAGTAGAAGGCATGTCACAGAAGATCTTGCAGGCACTAGCTTTCTGCCCTAGATCTCAGATCACATGGAGGTACCTTACAACTCTTGCAGTACCTTTATGAGGGCCTAGAACTTGTCTCTAGTGCCTCTGGCTTTAAATAAGATCCTGATTCTCAAACTGATGGGAATTGTACAGTGTCACACACCGAAGTTGAGGAGCATGAGGTGCAGGCTGCACTAGCATCAGCCTTCACTGCCAGGTGCACTAATGCACAGAGGCTGCTTTGTCCTCTGGGTGACAGTGGCCAGCTCTGGTGATGGGCAGCATTCTTGGTAAGCATCAACCTGTTCCAGCTTCCTTCTTTTGACTATGTAGATTTGACAATTTACATTGGCTTTAGAAGGTTAGATCAGCCTTAATGAGCCAAAATCATGGGTTATATTAAATGTCTTATGTGTTACATTGTTATTTCCTCAAAAAGAAGGTTTATTTAACAAATAAAGGTTATTGTCTCATTCAGAATGATGAGACAAAGAACACTAAGTCTTTATTTCTGTCCTCAAAATGTGCATATTCCAATTGGAAATTTCTCATATTTATCTCTCTCTCTGTCTCTGTCTCTGTCTCTCTGTCTCTCTGTCTCTCTGTCTCTCTCTCTCTCTCTCTCTCTCTCTCTCTTTCTCTCTCTCTCTCTCTCTCACTCACTCCCCTAAACCAGTAAGTACTAGTGGAGGACTTTAAATAAGAATGCTGGATGGGTAGACAAGGAGAGCTTTATGCAGTAGATGGCTTGGAGGATTGAATTAACAAGCTGAGACATGTGTAGATAGAAGGAAAAAAGACAAAGATTGGAGAAACGGCATGAACACAAGATGAAAGGCTTGCCAATGTCATCACAAACAGCACTTTAAAAAAGGCATTGGGTGGGCTGGGAATTTATCTCTATGGTTCCAGCACCTGCCTTGCAATAGCAAAGTCCTGAGTTCTATCCTTGGGAACCACACACCACAATGCCAGGCATGGTGGCTCACGCCTATAATCATAGCATTTAGGTGGCAGGGGCAGAAGGATTACTGTGAGTTTGAGGCTTGCTTGGGCTACATAGTGAGTTAGTAGCCAGCCTGAATTACAAAAGCTAGATCCTGTCCCAAAAATAAATAAATAAATAAAAATAAATAAAAGGGAATTGTGAAGAATGAACTTCTTTAGTTTTAATCATTCTCAATTGGAAAGGACAAGGCTTTCTCAAGCCTACAGCAAAATTGTAAAGAGCTTTCTGGCTTCTAAGGTTTAGGAGTAATATGCCACCTTAGTGGCAGTCATCAAGAGAAGAGACTTGGAATGGAACTAAAAGAAACCCAACACATCTTGCTTTCCATTTAGTTCTTATTTCTATAAGGGCAAAGACTGATCCTTTCTGACTTCTGCTCCAACCTGTGAGGTCACATTTAAACACTGCAGTTGTATTTGGTATGTTGTATAAGTGAAGGTGAGAGAAATGTGGAATAGAAGTTGTTCTGGTGGTGGCATCTGCCCAGTCCCTAGTGAAAGGAAATCTAAATTCAAATTGCTTTCTATTATGAGCATGAAATTGGGAGACGGGAGGGGAGAGAATGGGAAGGAAGGAAGGAAAGAGGGTAGGGAGAGAGAGACAGTGGGAGAGTGAGATAGACAGAGAGAGAGAGAGAGAGAGAGAGAGAGAGAGAAACAGATTCTTTTCTGAACTAGCTGTGAGGCAGACTCTAATACTTAGAGTGTTATAAACTGAATTCAGTCCTTGAAATTGTGTCTGGAAATGCTGAGGAACTCTGGAATGCGCTGTCCCGTGAACCAGATGAACTGTGAGGTAGTGACATTTTGTGCCCTGTCATACCAATTTTTGTGCTGGTTTCCTTCTTACCATTATGCTCCCCCAACTGTTCAAGACCCCTTTATATCATGATACTCATGTCTGTCTTCAAAAAGAGCATTCTAGTTCAAATTTTCTCCTTTCTTGCCCCATGCATAGCACATACTCTCTCTGTAACAGTTCTAATATACACCATTATTCCATAACTATACTGATCCTGCCACTATTGAATGCTTAACAAGAACCTGGCCCATACATTAGTGCATTTACTGCTCATCTTTCCACAAGAAAATTTCAACTTCACCATTTGGCCATGTTCTCTGACCAACAATTTCCATATTTCTGGAATATGGAGAAATATTCATTTCATTCATCCATTCCAGTGAAGCCATTCTGTAACAGCTAAATCCTGGAAACAACCCAAATGCCCTTCAACTGAGGTTGGATAAATGTGTGTTTTAAAAAATATATATAATGGAGTATTCTTTAGCCATAAAAGAATAATAAACTCTTTTAGATGCAAATGGATGTACCTTGAAAACAGACTCACAAGTGAAATAAATAAGAAACATGTGTAAATATCATATCATTTCTCTAGTATGAGAAACTAGATGTATAAATGAGGTCCAAAATGTATGACAGGCATTGTGAAATAGGAAGAAAATATTTAAAGGGAAAGGGGAAATTGGTAGAAGCAGGGAAAAGCAAAGAAGGGAAGGAAAAAAATTTGATAGGAAAAAAGAAACAAAGCTTATGCATATAGGGAGGTAGGGGATTGTAGGAAGGGTACGGGAATCGGAAAAATGAGAATTAAGATAAATCATGTACAGCTACAAATTCTCACTATTGAATATGATTATAATCTGTACCTAAATATACCAACAAATTTAAAAAAATGTGCTACAGTAAGGCTCAAACTTATGGGATCTGACAAAGATTTGTGTTTATTTTATTTATTGTAGCAAATCTTTTTTTGTTAGGTTTTTTGAGACAGGGTCTTGCTTTGTGGTTCAGACTGGCCCTGAGCTCAGCCTCAAACTCACATCACAGCAATCCTCCTGCCTCTGCCTCCCGAGTGCTAGGATTACAGGCGTGAGCCACCACGCCTGGCACTGTGGTATGTGGTACTGGTTGCTGCTGGGCGTGTCTCCACGCCCAGTATGGTATGTGGTTACCTGGGAATCGAACTTGGGCTCTTGCGCTTGCAAGACAGGCGCCAGAACCACTGAACTAACTCCCCGGCCCTATTGCAGCAAATTTTAAGCTCTGGTTGTGCAGTGAGGTATATGAGAATTTCACAGTACCTGAAGTCACTGCATAAAATATAAAATGGTGTTTAAGTTGAATTTCAGATTAGAAAAGATAGAATTTTTAGTAAAAGTGTATATCAAACATTGTGTGAGACATGCTTATGCCATTTGTATTTTTTGAAATTTATATTTAACTTTTCTCTGCCTAAATTTGAGAAACTCTGTAAGACCTCTGTAAGTCCTACACATAGAAAATTCCAAAAGTGTAAGAAAAGTGCACTTTGAGGCTAAAAAGAAGTAAACTTTTGGAGCAGGGATTTAGCTCAGTGGTTCCGGTGCCTGTCTTGCAAGCTCAAGGGCCTGGATTAGATCCTCAGTAACCACGTACAATAATACTGGGCATGGAGACTCATGCACACCAGCAATCAGTACCACATACTACAGTGCTGGTTATGGTGGCTCATGCTTGTCATCCCAGCACTTGCTAGGCAGAGGCAAGAGGATTTCTGTGAGTTTGACTGAACTCAGGGCCAGCTTGAACTAAAAAAGCTATACCCTATCTCAAAAGGAAAAAAGCGAACTTTTATTATTTAGCCATAGCCTCTTAGTCTGGAAAAGTTTCTTAGACATTATATCAGTTTCTTTTATCTGTAAGCAAACCAAAGTTGTGATGGGCAGTGGCTTACATGGAGTTATGATGCTTATACAGGACAGAAACAAGATTTGATGTTAAGGCTCTGTCATCCTAGTTCAGCGCAAAACTTGCCACACACAGAATTATTGAAATGCTTGAAATTCACCTGAAATTTGCAGGTGAGTCATCATGATCTCATGCGTTATAGCAGCTTTACAAATATTTTGGCCTAATGGTGATTTTTATATTAATTTGCTACTTGGTATAATGCTTTACATGGAATAAATGTGTTGTTAATGCTTGTCAATAAAGACAGACATCTAGTATGTATAGCCACACTCACACACACACACACACACACACACACATTCATACATCGGGAATTGAGAAAATATGCTGAGATCTTCTAAGTGTATTGTCAGATCCTCTTTAGTAAATATGAAAGGCCAACTGATTTTGATATTCCCAAAGTCTATCATAGCCAATAGGAAATCTAGTAACATGACATCCAAATTAGGGGAAAAAAGGAAGTTTAGAGTTGGGCTGTTTAGAAAGGTGATTAGTCCTGAGACATGTTGTAATTTTATATTATATTCAAATCTTAAAGACAGTCAAAAAAGCATAAAATATCATAATATTTTATATTAGTTGCATTTAAAACTTTTTTGTAGTTTACATAAAATATATTATTAAAAATGTTTTTCCTGTAGCTACCATAAACATTTGAATCACATAAGTGTGTCAGATTATTTTTTTTTTGGACAGCACTGTTCTAGGAGAGTCATTATTTGTCTAAAGACACAGAGACAAAAGAGAAAGATTAACTACACACACACATACATGTCTTGCCATCTTTCTATGGTGGTATTTAACTCATTTATTTGCTTACTGAATATTTATGAAACTTTTGCAAAGTTCAAAGCATTATGGGACTATAGCATATTTTTATAACCACTGTTGCTCTTAAGAAAGCATAGTGGGCTATTGAATTTTCCTTTCAGAACTCAGCAAACATTTACCAGTCTCAGATGGCTTTCCTTTTTGGAGAAAGTCACTTAGGCCAAGTCTAGTTAAATGCCTCAGTTTCCTCATCTACAACCCGAGTCTCTGACAATTGAGGATGGCTACTATTAACACCCGTAGAACTAACTCAGGATTGCCCAGACAGTGCGTAATGTGGCCCCACTGTAGCTGACAGATGGGAATCATTCGCTTCTTAGTGTACGTTTCTTTGAAATGCTTTTGAGTTCATGCTCCCACTGGGACTGTTGCCATGGTCATAGGCTTTATGACGTTAGGCCCTTGCCCCTAACTTTCCTTTTCCAGAAAAGAGAGAGCCTCGCTGCAAATTTCACAATTGTAAAAATATTTTACTAGCCAGTGCCTTTGTAATCTCTTCTTGTATTTCCCATTAAACTTGGGTAACTCACAGATCCAGATAATAAAAGCTATCAGATAGAGAGGGAGGCATCGTCTGATTCTATTTCATTAGAAAGTGCTTTTTTAAAAAAGTCTCCTGCTGGAGGATTTACATTCTGAAGTTCTCTCTCATTCGATCATTTCTAGGGCTTTAACTTTTTCATTTGGTGTGGAGGTTCTTTTGCAATTTTAGGTAGTGGCAAAAGCCAAAATATTTCTTTGTGGTGTTGACGTGTCCCTTCTAGAAGAAGAGACGCATATTTGAGGGCACTTTTTCCATTTTATCTTTGTTAGTGCGTCTGCACTCCACCTGACCTTTTCTGGTTCTGGTTTTCATTCTCCTTATAGACCAGCTTTTAGTGGAGACTGTGCACTTTAAGTAACGAAGGTCAAACTTCTGAGCCCTCGTGTGCTCACCCAATGGTTTCTAGCCCTCTTTAATCCTTCCCTACACCAAATGCGGCAGTAATGAGGGGCCAGGGGTGGCTAGGGATTGAGGTCACGGGCTTTCAGTTTGTAGTTATATATTTCTCTGGTGCTTATGTGGAATGACTCCCCTTACTTTTCTAGGGATTTTGTTGTTGTTGTTGTTTTTGTTTTAAAGAGGAGACAAGGAAAAAAACCATTGAATTTCATTAAAATGCACTGATACTTTTTGGTGTGTCCTTTCTTGCTACCCTGTACTCCGTGTGATCAAAAGACAGGATGGGTCTTGTAGGTCATATGAGGAGAGCATCTGAGGAGGCACAGTAGATGCTGCACTTGACCATCCAGAAGGAGCTGTAGGCTTCTGCCCAGAAGAACCAAAGAAGGGGAGAGTTTTCTGCTGCCTAACAAGTCCCCATCAGGCCTGCTCTCCTCAAGGGCCTAAATCCTCACCTGTGTTCCTGGTGTTGAACGCACCATCTCTTGAAATCTCAAGTTTCCATAAAGAGAAAACCAGAAAGATATCCTTATGAGCCCAGAACTTAGTAAACCCATCTGTGATTATTCTACAGCTTTCACTGTAAGTAAGACACATTCAAATGTGAGTGTGAAAGAGTCATGTCTGCAGTTATAATGGAAACTCAGTGTATAATAGAGCTTTCATTCATGTTTTGTACTATCAGTATTAAATTTAATTAAGTGACAGGGAAGAGTATTTTATTTGTTTCTGTGTTTGTTCATTTACTTATTCATAGATATTCAAGAAATATTTACCAGGCACCTATTACATGCCAGGTACTCTGTCTACTGATACCTAGGTATTGGCACAGAATTAAACAATTATTTAGGTAATTCAGGTATTGTTTTCATTGGTTAATTATTAGTTATAAAAATTTTGTTTTGCTAAGTGTTTAGCAGTCTACTCCAGGTACACCATTGCTACTCCCAACCCTTAAATTTCATTAGAGGAATGTGAAACATGTATGATTATCTGTAAGAACACACATGGAAAATGGTACTGAGGCCTGTAGGAAGTGCAGCGGTGCTATAGAGATGTAAGAAATGACTTTCAACAGGAAAGGCAACCCTAAGATGTCGGGGGAAATCAGCTGAGGATGTAGTGCACAGATTAGATCTTGAGGAATCCAAGTAGGTGGTGAATAAGAGAAGCCAAGAAAGAGATTCTAGAAGGAAAGGCAACCACAAGGCTGAGTTGCATGTAAACTACATGGAGTAAAGTTTTGTCTTACAAAATCTCATAGTTGATGGGCATAAAATGCAACGTACAGGAATCCGAACTGGATTTGAGAGGCAATGTCAGAGACACAAAGTGATGAGCCAAGGGGTTTACATCTTCCCACTTCCTCAGTTTTACAAGCTCTGGGGATCATGGGTTGTTGACACTGTGGTGAAGAGCAAGGCAGGTTTGCATTAGAAAATTCATTTTAGGCTTGACAATTACTGCTTTGGTTCTCACCTTACCATCTTCTTTGTTCCATGCCAAGTCTTTTTTTATTTGGTTCTAAGTTGTATAAAGTGAAGCTAAAATTCTGCAAAGATGTTGAAGTTCATCAGAGAAGAGGAGGAGGAAATCCTGCACCCTTGCTCTTCAGGGAGGTAAACATAACTCTTAACTCAGGATTGGAAGGCTAAGTAGTCTCCAAGTTGATATTTCTATTAATGGCGCCGGCAACTACACTCTATACCCATTGCAGTGTCCTTTGACTCCCCACTCTGTTGGCATAAGAAGAAATGAAAAATGATAAATTAGGAGCAGGGAGAGAGAGTGTGTCTGAGAAAACTGGATTTTAAAATTTCGGAGAAATTGTCTTTTAGATTATGTTCTGAAAAGCTATCAGATGAGAAGATTGGGAAAGTTATTAGGTGCATTATGTTTGGGGGAGTATTTATGGCTCTAAACATTTAAATTGCACTTCCACTAATATAAAAATTATATATAATACACAAGTATATTCTTATAATAAATCCACATAATACTCCTATCTCTAGACTGACACATGGAAATCATGTCTCTAGGGAGTCTTTTCTTTTCACATACCCAGGTCTGTGCTACCTGCTTTCCTCACAGGTCACCCTGTTGGTTTTTGGATTCTCCAAGACCTTTTTCTATTCATTTACATATACGCAAAATTTGCATATCATTTCACTTTATTGATTTATATAGTATGCATTGTCTCATCCATCACTCTTGAGGAACATTCCATGTTTCACATATAGATTCACTTTGATTTTTTACTTAATCCTGGGGATTGAACCCAGGGATGAACTATAGCTTCAGCTATTTGTATTTTTTGTTTTGACACAAGGTCTTACTCTACAGTTCAGGCTGGCCTTGAAATCACTCTATAACTTGTAGTGATCCTCCTGCTTCATCCCCCTGAATGCTGGTATTACAGACATGCACCACCACTTTCAACTAATCATTTTTTAAATTTGATGGCTATTTAAAACATTTCCAGTTTTTCACTCATTAAAAAGTGTGTTAGTAACTATCTTTCTAACTGTTTTTGTGCATATGTGACAGTATGTCCTCAAGGCAGATACCTAGAAGAGATTGACTGGGTCAAAGAGTATGAACATTAAAAAGATAAGAAGTTATTTCTAAGGCATTTACATAAGATTTATTAACAAAATATACTATGGAAAGTTCAAATATACTTTGAATCCAATTGAAATCCTAAAATTAGGTGCCTATCAAAATCATTCCCAGGGTTATTGATTTTTTTTATTTTTTTGAAGTTTAGGCTGGCCCTAAACTCACTATTTAGCCCAGGCTAGCATCAAACTCTTGGCAATCCTCCTGCCTTTGCCTCCCAAGTGCTAAGATTGCAGGCATGAAACATCACACCTGGCATGTAGTTATCAAGTGCTGGGATTACAAGGGTGAGTTACCATACCTGGTATTGTGGTAGGTGGGATTGGAGATCAATCTCAGAATCTTCTGATTTCCAGGCAGATGCCAGAACCATTGAGCTAAATCCCTGGCCTAGTTACTGATTTTTTAAAAAGATTGTGTTCAAAAAACATTCTAAATGCAAAATGTTGTTTGTGATGAAAATTGTCAATTGCCTGTATTTAGATTCACACACTGCCACTCCATTTTCAAGAGACAATACTGAAGGTGGTTTTCCAAGGCTTATCATAGGCCAGATAAAACCAATCACGACTTCAAAAGTGGAGCACACACTTCGGTGGGATATATGACCCTGGACAGTAACACATTTGTTTTTGGATCATATAACATCAGAGCTTCATTCAAGCTGATGAAAGTTGGATGAAGGGAAGCCTTTATTAGGTTTCAGTACTTGCTTCAGTCTGGCATAGTAGTCTACAAGGATAATTTATATTTTATTTTTCTCAAATGTATTCCCAAATACATTGTACCCTAACTATTACACAAACGTTAGTAAAATCAGATATTAACAAGCTGATATATATTTTCTCTACTTTCCCTGGAGAAATTATTCAAGATTCCCAGTGTGATTTAAATTATAAATTTCATTATCATAGGTTATACAGTCTTTAACAAGCTACCTTCAATGTTGGAGGAAAGTTAGCCAAGTCCAAGCTGAGTTTAGGAACGGAATCTAGTGGAAACATCCTCCCAGGGTCCAGCTCAAAGGGAATGCATCTCTGTTGTGTTGGTCAGCAGTCTTCAAAACCTGTACATGCAAAAGAGAGGGGTTTCAGAATTCAGACCTTGCAGGTGGAAACAATTAAGATTCAAAAGCGATTTTGAAAACGAATTTGCTTTTCTCTTTATTATCCACATAAAAAGTAGTAGTGCTAGGTTCCTAAAATCTCTCACCCACTCATTAAATAAGTGCATTAGTTCAACATTTGAGGTTTGATTGCTCATGATTTAAGCTCTACCTGATATAACATGTAGAATATGTATATATGTGCATCCATGAAAACACATATATGGTCAAATCTGTGTTTCACATCAAACATCTACTGTATGTTTCACTAGGGAGACAAGACCCATGTGTTTTGCAGAAGCTTTTAAAGCTGTTTCATTTATTTTATTAGCCTTTAATGAATGTAATTAGAACCCAAGTAATTAAATGCAATTGTGCTCAGTATGTTCCTGTTGTAAATTGCCCTAAACAATGTGCATCGTGTGAACAAATTTGTGGGATTAATCGAGGATAGATAATGTTTTTGGATAGTATTTCACACTAAACGGCCGCAGAGAGAAACAAAGAAGCTGGCGCAGTGTCATTAATCTTAGTCAACTGGCAGCCCCGGTGTAATTTGCATGACTTAGGCAGTGACATAGGATGATGCTTGCTTGGGATGGGTGTTAGATCACTGTGATACGTATGTATTTATTCCCCTTTAGTCTCCTGATTTATAATCAGAAAGAACTTTGCATGTGGAAATGGATAAAGCAACAGTATTAACGGAAAGAGTTGTAGATTACCCGAATTATTACTGGCAACGTGAGTGCTCCTTTGTTTTCATACTGAGTAGTTCTGTTTTATGGATGTTAAAAAGACATCTGTGAGTCCCTGTCAACACACACACACACACACACACACACACACACACACACACACACACACACACACACACACACACACACACATTGTGATTGGGTAGTGGGATACCAGTAGAAGTTTGGCACCCCCCCCCCCGCTTCCCTCTATATCTAATCTACATTGATTCATTGCATCAGGACCCTATCCCTTTTGTCAGAGGCATTTTTGAATTGCATTACAGAAGCCCCTTCCAACTCCACTTAGGACAGTATCATTTGGAAATAAGCACTTGGGAACATGGATAGCAAATGCAAAGGTTTTCTGTTTTCACTGTAAATCGTACAAATGCAACTCTAAATTACAGACACAATTTGATAAGACATTCTAAGAGAGGCAAACAAATTGAACTTCAAATGTCATAACAGATGACAAGCAAAAAAGTAAGTGAATTTGAGGAGTTTTGAACTGAAATGACCATGACCCTCTGACCTAACGGACATGCTAATCTCAGCTTGCACAAGCGCATCTGACATTTATGAGCAGCTGGCTCAGGCCATTGTGTTCTTTTTCTTCTGATGGAGATAAAGTCACTTTCAAAATTACCTATAATAAAGCTAAATAATATGGAGGACAGCACACAAAACTATACTGTTGTTGCAAATATAACAACTACACATGATCTATATTTAATTATTTGATAGGAAATCAAAAAACGTACAAAAAGTGAGTCCACTGTGAAGTATGAAAATATTTGTTAACCAAAGAACCCTATCACACATTGAATTTTAGATTTAACTTTATATAACCTTTTCTTTTGTGTACTTTGATATTAATTTTCTCTAATTAAAAATTTACATAAGTTTTCCCTGTAGAGTTCAATTAAAGTCATAAACATTAGTTTTACCTTCAGCAGAAAGGACACCCCTTATCTTAATATATTTAAATAAAACCTGTGGGACTACACAGACAACTTCTCTTTTCTTCCTTTCCCTGTCTTGCTTCTGTGTAAGTGTCAAATATGTGTGTAAGTGTGTCTGTGTGAAAATATCTTATTTTATAATCTTATTTCAAGAACAGATAAAACAACAAAACAATTAGCAATTCATGAGCATAGCTGGCTCCTATTAATATGCCACTGGGTTGTACACTTGTACTCATCATTTGAAGACCGAAGACAGCAGTGGCTCTTATGGGCTCAGTCATAGTAGTGTCACATCTTGAAGACGGGCTAGAAATAATCAGTTATTGAAAACATTAACATGGCAGCCATAGTTAAAATGATACAGAGCACTGTGAATTTTAAATATTATGGGGATCTCTTGGAATGAGAAGAAAGGTGAGAACACTTAAATGTTGATGTTGGGATTCTGGTTTCACATTTGCTGGGTATTAGGATCAGGGAAGAAAAATGTTGCCTATGTTATCAGCTCTTCTTTCCACAAATATTATAGTCACTGGAGGACCATTTTATTTAATAGAGTGAAAGGCAGTCTGACTAAACTTAGCAGGGAGATTATTTTTAAAAGGGTATAAACTGGAAAATTCTCAGCTGGGCATTGTAACTGATCGTCACACCACTGAGTCAGTGTGTCTGAGTGATCACAATCATTTCCGTGTGCTCTCTTGTCCAAGTCAAAAATACAAGTGTGGCAGAAATAATTTGTCCTCAACACTCAGAGAGAATTTCTACTCAGTTGCACAGAGTAAATGAAAGTAATTTACTGACGGCCTTTGCCCAGAATTATTTTAGTATGCAGGCCAAGACATGATTAGAAGAACCTATACATGCCAGATATGTCATTAATTGGTGTGTCAAATCTTCAAGGGAATCATGATTGATGTTGTAGGGTTGCAGAATCTGACATCCCTGAGAGCGTTCAGTATCTTTTGGTACACACTGGAACATTCAGCTGTAACATTTATGCATTGATGTATATGCTATTTACTGAAATCTTATAAACTGTTGTTTTTCAAACTATGAGATGCTTCTGAAGTTAAACCCTCAAAGGATTGCATATCAAATATGGACATTGGAAAGAAAAGTTATTTTATTTTTGTGGTACTGAGGATTGAACCTGGAGAAGCATTATATAACTGAGCTGTTGTGTTTTAAAGTTTTAAGACAGGGTCTTTTTAACTTGCTTCTTCTGGTCTTGGTCTTGTGGTCTTGCTACCTCTTTTCTCTGAATAGCTGAATTTTTCTATTACACCTGAAAATTTTTTTAAAAATCAGAGCTGCATTTGTCTTAAGATTCTAAAAGGATATCCTCATAAGTGAAATAAATAGGGCACAGATAGGTACATATCACATCTTTTCTCTGGTATGAGAAAATAAAAATGTAAATGAGTCCTAGAATTGTATGTTATATATTGTGAAATAGAAAATGCTCAATGTAAAATCGAGTGAAGGGGGAAAAATTATGAGATTGTAACAAAAAAGTAAGGAAACAAATTTTATGTATATGGGGGGGGTGGTAGGATGGGTAGGGCTATGGGAAAAAAAATGAAAATTAAGTTGTGTCTTATACTGGTACAAATCCCCAATGTGGAGTGCAATCATGATGCATTTATGTAATGTACCAATAAAGATTAAAAAATTAAAAAAAAAAAAAGATTCTAAAAGGGACTTACAATCCAGACCTAATTAAAGTGATTGAAGTACCTATATCATACAACTTCTGCTAAGTTGTAGTGAGAAAGAGAAATATCTATAAGAATCTATATATTATAAATAAGTGCATCTGTATGAAAGATAATATTCAGAAAAGTATGTTTTGAAATCCACCCTGCATTCCTTGTGCTTTCACTCACTCTTTAAACTTTCTGCCTCTTGATATTTCCATCTACAGAATGAGCAAAATCACTCTGAAAGAATTTAGAAGCATGTATTTAAGAAAGAAGATAAATTTCTGGAGGCCAGTGGTCAGGGGATGAGTGGTGTGATTAGTTAATGATCTTTTCTGTGTGTGAGAGATGTATGATTTTTGCAACTCTGATGTTTTTCTATTACTTAGAAAGGAATAGTTTGAATGTATCTAAGCCAGATATTTCAGATGGCGTATGACACTGGGATCAAAGCTTGAGGCCTTCCAGAGAAGCAGATGCCCAAGACTAGATGACCAAGTGACCAAGTCCTGATGGCTTCAGGACTGTGTGGGCAATATCAAATAGCAGAAACAGTACAGTGAGATCCAGGCAGAACATAGCAGTGCTCCTTAAATAAGGTGAGAATGAGTCTTCACTCATAAAATGGAGATTATAGGATTACTTACATCTTCAGGATTTTGTGGAGGTTAAATTAATCCTTGGCTCAGAGCCTTATATTCTAGATGATAATAATTAATGTTTTTAAACTAATTTTAATTTTTATTCTTTTGGTATTGGAGATTAAACGGAAGGCCTGAGGTATGCTAAGCATGTATACTGCTATTGAGCTATTGATTAAAATTACATAACATTTACCCTTCCTTAAAGCTCTGTGGTTTTCTTCTGTAAGACTCTTAAGAAACTGCTGGGGTGTTGCATATGCCTATAATCTCAGCATTCTGGGAGGCTGAGGAAGGAGGATCCCAAGTTCAAGTCCAATCTGGGCAATGTAGTGACATTCCATCTCAAAATAAAAAAAGTTAAAATGAGCTGGGAAAGTAGCTTAGTGTGGAGATCTTGGGTTCAGCCACTAGTGCTACAAAATTTTTTTTAAAAAAAACTTACAGTGAGTTTTGAGAATTCTAGGGAAAATGCTGGGCAGAAGTAAAGGTACATCCTAAGATTTCCTTGTTTCAATGGGAGAAAGAAAAGAAAAAAACACTGGAGGTGGAGGTGGTGGTGGACATGGTGTGTATAGACAACAAGCTGTCCCTGGAGTTGTGATTTCTGCCAGGAAATTTCTAAACAGAGGAGTGAAGTTATCACAGAGCAAACAAGGCAAGGTAATGGTATTAGTAGCACTAGGGAGAGCTCCCAGGATTCCAAAATGCTTGGAAGGTCAGAAATAAGCGTCTTTCCATTATCTCATAGGTACTCTGGGCTTTTCTGGCTAGATCCACCACCATTGAGGCACAGACTTTTTCCTGTGTAAGTGCCCACGTACATTTGAGAAAATCTTCACCCAGGAGTGCATGAGTCCTGTGTGAAATCAAGACCACAACTCGGCAGCTGCCAATTCTGTGGCAACCATTGTTCTGAAAGGAGCAGTCTCATTGAGAAGTTGCTACTTGCAGGCCTATTTAAATTTTCCCATGACATAGGTCCACCTTCAGGAGAAGACTAATAGTTTATCATTTAAAAATGACAGCATGTTAGTGGTGTGGAATGATACATTTTGAATAGAGGAGGTGTTTCTTTTGAATTAATTTATTTGGAATTAATTTGTTTGGAAGGTGACCAAGAACAAGAGTTTATTTCATGATCAAGATGTCCTTCTTCCCACAGCTACCTCTTTTCCAAACTTCCACAGCAGTCTTGCTTCTCTCTGCCTTATGCATTATATTTTGGCTTGATTTTTTAATTCAAATTTTTATTGGTGTATTATATATACACATCATAGTCACTTTCAGCATTGAGAATTTGTACCAGTATGTGATATGACACAATTTGATTCTCATTTTTTCCCATTCCCCTACTCACCCCACAATCTCCTACCCCCTATATACATAGGCTTTTCCCTTTTGATTACTATCACATTATTTTTCCATTATTTACTTACTCCTACACCCCATTTCATTTTAAATATTTTGTTTCACTATACCTACTATATATACCAGAACTCTTTACATCTTCATTTTATCATATCAGAGCAAATATATGATATTTACACATCTGGGACCTATTTCACTTATGAGGATGTCCAGAAGGTACATCCATTTGAGTATGTATGTCTCAATCTTATCATTTTTTATGATACAGAAGTACTCTATTCTATTTTGGCTTGATTTTAAGCAATATTCTTTTTAATATTAAGTATTGAAGTCCCTTAAAGCTCTTAAAATTATCTTTCTTTTTTTTTCTGTGATTTTTTTTTCCTGGTGATCTTTTCCCATTCCAAGTCACCAAATACCTTTTTTAACCAAACGAATCTCCAGCTCAAACTTCTCTTTTGATGTTATCCAACTGTCTGCTTTGTTTTCTCTGTGGTTGTAACAAAAGTAGTCCAAGCTGAAGGTTTCCCTGACAGTTTAGAATCCAGCCCTACCTTGGGCTTATTTCTTCTCTAGTGTTCTCTGTCGCTGTGTACTTGAAGGTAAGGGCATAAAAAACCATGGGTTAGCCTTGACTCTTCAATTCCCTTTGTCTGCTTTGCCGAGTCATCCCTGTGTCCTGTCAATGGGACCCACTCAACATTTCTGCCCTTTCTGCTGTCTCCATCAACAACCTTTAGAGAGTTCTGGTATGAATTCTGCTTGTCTCCCTTTCTACCCTCAAATCCTACAAAATAATGATTATTCTTCCATATCTCAGTCAGAATAACCTTTTTTGAGTATGTATCTTCTCAAGATTCTACTCATTTGTTACTGTTTTCAAGTCGACCAGTATCCTCAGCAGGCTTTGCAAGATACAGCTAACTTGCTAGAAACCTCTGCTTCTAGCCTCATCCAGTAGCATCTGCCTCTCATCTTGCTGCACAAAACCCAGATTGTACTTGTTACACTCAAAAAGTTCCATTTTTAGGGGTAGGGGACTTAACTCACTGGCACCATGCATACCTCACAAACACAAAGTTCTGAGTTTAGACCCTGGTAGAGAGAGAGAGAGAGAGAGAGAGAGAGAGAGAGAGAGAGAGAGAAAGAGAGAGAGAGAATAGTTCCATTTTTCACTTGCATCAGGATGGACCTGAGTATAAGATCTCTTCACCTTCCAGCTCACTGTTTGCCCAATTATTTCTTACTCATGCTTAATATCTCAGCTGAAGTAACACTTTCTTGTGGAAGCCTTTTTTATAACTGGACTGGGGACAATAGCTCTAGCTTGGAAATTCTTTGATGTCAGACACTATATATATTTGACTTATGTGTTGAACTTCTAGAAAGAGTAGACTAGAGTGACTGTCACAAAATAGTTATTCAGTAAGATACTCAGTGAGAAAATGAGAATTTGATCTAGATTATCTTTTTCATAATTGCTTTAATCCTATAGATCAAAAGAATGATTTTCTCACACCATACAAACAAGTGTATAAACATATGCGTTCCATTAATTTCACTTAAAGTTATGATCTCAAAGTGCTTCAATTTACCTAGAAATGTCTCACATTTATCCTTCTAATGGCAGAGTAATACTCCCTTGTATAAAATAGCCATGTCTTCCATATCCACTCATCTGTTGATGGGCACTTGGGTTGTTTCCAAGATTCTGTTATAACAAATTATGCTGTTATAAATATGGTATGCATAGCTCACTGTGATGTGATGGCTTTAATTCTTTCAGGAAGATACTAAGAAGGGGAAGAATTGGATCAGGAGTTTCTAGTTGGTTTGAATAATATCTACACTAATTTCCACAGTGGACACACCAATCTACACTTCCACCAATGATGGAGAAGAGCCCTCCTCTCCATAGCATTTATTATGGACTGATTCTTTGATAACAGCCAGTCTTTCTAGACTGAGATGTGAGAAAATGAAAGGATAAAGATGGACCAACGTGCATAATAAGTATTGAGCAATAGGAAGAAAATGTTCAATTGGGAAAGGCAACAAAGGGGAACAGAGAGGAAAACAGGAAGGGACAAAAGAGAATGGAAGGCAAAAAGTGGAAGCAAAACTTTTTCAAGGGGAGAGGATTGGGGAAAACAGAATCAAGAAAAAATGGTGTACAGGTGCAGTTGTCTACGATGAATGTGATCATTTTGCATAACTAAAATGCACCAATATAATAATTAAAACAAATAAAAGTTAGGAAATTCATCACCTTGAAAGTTTCAAAAGAGGAGGAGTCTGAAGAGGAACACAAATGACAGACTGGCTAGAGTGAAAAATCTCTGGAAACCAGAAGACTTAGGGTAGAAGTGTTTCAAATTTATTATCCTTTGTCACATCAGAAACTTTAGAACAATGTCAATGCATATATTAGCATCTGCAGCAACACTTATCCTAAATAGCCTTTGTACTTTTCATGTTTTCCAACATTCTGCAAAGAATCCCTCAATAAATGACCAGTTTTTTGCAAAAAAAGGAGAATGTTTTTCTCCCCACATGATTGATATCTTTTCTTTATCTTCCTTTCCTTTATATCTCTCTGCTTCCACACCCTAAAGACATTTTTCTTTCAGTTAGCATGTGGATGGGCATGTACTTTGATGTTAGCATTCAGCAATCTTCCTTAAATTTTAGATATCGCAAGGATTTCCATTCAGTTATTATTTTACATGTTTCTGAAACACTCTCCAACAGAAGTTCTAAGTCATTACAAAACACAGTCACACTCATCTTTCACCCCCCAGTACATTCTTAAATTCATTTAACTGCCTCTAACACATTTATTTCTACTTCAAGCTGTGTGGGATTATCAGAGATAGTCACCCGAGCAAGTACATTTATGGCTAGTCATTTCGTGCCCAACACCTTGAATGAATGGATGCTGCTTTTGTTGAAAGGCTGAAGACGTGTGGTGTTTGGTGAAAGAATTTTAGAGTTTTTTACCAGACCATACCAGACAGCAGATGGCATGGGTCATCACAAAATTTATCTCTGATTCTGTTTCATTGTTTGCTAACATCACCATAATATTTGTGAAATGGCTCACCATTATGCTCATTTTTCTGTTTCTTTATTATAAATTCTACAAAGTTTTATGGTGTACACATAGAGCAGGAATTCTTTATATGCTTTATTTTTTATAGGGACAACTATTCTACCCTTTCCCTCTTTTCTTTTTTTCTGATCAAGAACTTGAAGAATATAGCTGCCCAAAATGGGGCCGTATAATAGGTAAATATCTGTTTAGTTACCCGCCCATCCAACCACCCACCCGCCCACCCATCCTTCCCCCCTCTCACCCAGCTGTTTGTATACCATCTGCCATCTCCACTAGCATTCATTTAGAGGAGCTCTATCTTTGTTTCTCACTTTCCATTTGTCTGGAACTAACTTTTTGCTCAATCCCAAAGGTGAGAATAATTGAAAGGAATCAACTGGTGGTTGTATGGCCCTGAAAACAGCAATTAGTCCAAGCTGGTTACACAATTCAATTCTAAACAATAATGATCCGGCCTACAGTTTTTATTTTTTAAAATTTGTGAGGGATAGATTGTGGGTGTGTGTCTGATTGTGTCTCTGTGCGACTGTGTGTGTGTAAAGAGGATTGTTCAGAGGAGAGAATTTATACCTGGAAGCTACTGAAGCTACCTTGTCAGTGCTGTAGCAGAGCGAACTGAGGATGGAGCCAGAATAGAAAAAGGTGGTGCTGAGCGATGGTGTAAACCAAGAACTGATGTTTTCCAGGTAAGCATTCAGATGCACATGAGCCTGCTTCACCTCTGGCATTTTTGATATTTTATTTTATGATATATTTTAGATATATTTGTTAAATACCTCTGGCATTTTAATATATATGTATTTGTTTTGTGTTTCTGGTCTGGCAAGGTGGAGTTTTTTTCTCTTGTAAACAAGAACAGTGGCAAATGGGTTCCTTTATTGGTTTGTCTGTGTTGATCAACTTGACCTGTTTCCTTTCTTAAGGATACCAAGGAGATACATCTTAAATGTCAAGTTGGCCATAGGAGACAGTACTTTCTCTAAGAGACTGTCTGAGCCCAAGCATTTGTCTGACAGTCACACTGACCTCTGAGGTAGCAAGCGTCAGATCACACGCTACACCAAATGGCAAATCATCCCAATTCTAAAGTAGCTGTGAACTGCCACATTCTTATATATTAAGGTATTTGGATGACTGGCTTTAGACTATCACTAGGAACAGAAAATTAAAGGTTATCAATTTTAAAAGTTTCTAAAGGTGTTTTTTTCTTTTTTATTCTAGTTTTATTTCAGTAGCAGTACACCTTTCCTGTAATGTCACTCTTCTCTTGGCTTGGACAATTCAAACTGTCAAGATCTTGTCTAGATGTATGCACGGCAGTATCACTCGCAGGAGTCTCGGCACCTCTGGGTGTGGCTGAATCCACAGACAGCCCATGGCTTCTGTAGAACATTGCTCAGACAATCATATTTTCTTACAAGAAATTTTATTTTAGTTATTTTTTTGCAGTACTTAGGATTGAACTCAGGCCCCTAAGAAATTTTAAATCTTAAAGAGTATTATAGAACAGCACCCCTGTTTACTTTGATAGAACATCTTTTCACTCTGCACTTAAAATTCATACATGTTTAGTAAAATCAAAACTTTATAATCTCATTACCTGATGATATCCACTTTTGGAATCTTTTTGCTCATTTTAACCCAGTCTTGTTTTCTTTTCAGTGTTTTGTCTTCTATTAGAATGAAGGCATTCATATTTTATTGAGCATATGGGTTTTCCTGCTTTTCACATGTAACATTTTATTAAAAATATTTTCCCACATCATTACCAGAGATTCTGAATTCTAATGCTTGTATAATTTCTCCCTGTTTGTGTGTGCCACGTGTGTCCAGGCATTATTGTTGCATACCACCTCCCATTCTTAGTTCTCAACTTAGACGGTTGTCAGCCATACGCTTGTACTTACACTTTTTAAGTAATTAAATTTGTGCTTAGAAGTTTAAAAAGATATTCATATTTCCTTAGAATTGCTTTCTTGAGCATTCACTTGTTATTAATTTATTCAGCTCTACTTTTGAGCACCTACTATGGGCAAGCAACCTTGCTCCTTGACATATTTTACAGACCAAGAAAATTATGCTTTCGAGAACATTTGTATAATGATAGCTAAATTTCACACATGCAAAATTACAAAAAGCTGTGTAAAGATTCGAGGGTCTTTGAAGCCCTCTTTGGTTCCACTTACTTGTCATTATTTAATCAGAAAGGAGCCTTATTGGGACGCATATGGTGTAAATAGTTCAAAAGATATTTGGATGTCTTCATGACAGAGGGTTTTCTTACACTTCAGCCCTTCAAATGTTGCATTTTATTTTCCCACAGTTATGCACATTATTGGGAAGGCAGAATATCATTTTCTTTAAACCAGAAATTAACCAATCTTTTTTGCTTTTCATGGGGAAATTTTCCTTTATACAGAATTATTCTGCTTTGAAATAATACACGTGTCCGTGAAAGGAATGTGCATGTTTGTAAGGTCCCATAACACAAGAGAGAAATTATCTCTTTTGCTGACCTGAATGGGATTGAACTTTAAAAGGACAGGACCATGAACAACTTGGAAATCTCAGAACACCGAATGAAACCAATGTCCTGCTTCTTTTATCAAATGTTTGCTGAAGTGGCTTAATTCGGGATTGAGAGATTATGACAAAGGACACTGCATCTGAGCTAAATACATGCTGAGCTCTCTCACATGCGTTGAAGGTAAGTGAAAAGCAGTTGATTCCATTCTAGTAGGAACTTTTGCTACTTCTTTATGAGCCTAAGTTCTAAATTTTAATTTTATTGTTTGAGATTTGATACATTCTCAAACTCGTGTCATTATTTTCTCTCCCCTCTAAAGCTGCCTTTGTATACTATGTGGAGTCTCTGGGATCATCAATACAACACTGAAAGATAACAGGGAAGACAGGCTCCTGACACAGGGGAATTTTTGGACTACTTTGAAATTTTATTGTGAAGAACTTCTTTCATTTTCATCTGATTCTCCTGAGGTGAAAATGCACACAAAACCCTGCCCACACCGCTGCTAGCTGACATTTGTCAATGGGTGAAAAAACCCCATATTTTCTAATTTCCTTTCTTTCTCTCATCTGTTTCTGACTCTCCTCTTGAATTTACACCAGGAAGTTTAAGACAAATCCACACACAAGCTGTTGTCAGGCCCAGATAGAATTCTGTCCTCACAAGACATGGCAGATTCCATCTTGGTTTTCACCTGGCCTCTGTTAGAAGACAGTAAGACCTGTCTACTGTTCAATAAGAAGCTGAATTCTGCCCCAATGTTACATTTTTATATTGATTATCAGTTAACTTTGAAACTGTAGTTAAGCATAAGCACTTTCACACACAGGGAATATAGCACACAGTGATTTTTTTTTTTTTTAATAGAAGATTCCCTGAGGGCACCATTTCTATTCAGTTGCAGTATATCATGGGAGCTTTTTATGATATCTTCAGTTTGTGGACTAGTATATTTAAGATAATTTATCCGATCTTATTTATTATGCTATAAAGTTCACTTTTAACCTGCGAAATGCTTTTCTCAGTGTCTCGATATTTGATGTTGAATACTATATTATCATTGAGGGATCAGAACTTACAGAGTAGAAATAAGGTCTGCCTTGTGTGTGGGAAAGGTGTGCTTTTGGCAGCAGCTGGCTTTCTGACTTGGTTCAGATCAATATACACTATGCTTGATGTTATTTGAATACAAGGTAATGCTATTCTACTTTTACAGAGATTTAAGTCTTAGGGTCACAGTGACCTTGATGGATTCTGAAGACCTATGAGTCCCTGGTTTTCAGCCTATTCTACAGTTTTGGAAAATTTTAGCTTCCAGAGTGCTCTGATTTCATATTCTAAATGAAAATTCAATTTGGGAAAATGCTTTATTTACAGATTCTTCCTGTTAACAGTGATAGAAATAATAACTAGAAAATAACTATATCTTTTTAGCTCTTATATGTTCATACAGTATTAGGTGCAGTGTTATTTTCAAACACATCATTTAATTCAAATTTCACAACCTTGCAAAGTACAGCACACAAGTAACAAGCCCAATCACACTGATACTAAGCCAGGGATTTAGGATTCCATTCCAGGTATAGACTTCCAAAGTCCTAGTCAATACCAACTAACAAACAATGTGTTTATTCATTTACAATTTTTAAAGTAAGATAATTTGCTACTTTCAAAACTGTCATGAGGTAGTTAAAATAAGTTGAAAAGGGTATAACAGTAGAAAAATGGAAATAAGATGATTATAATTTAAAATTAAAAACCGGTGCTAAATTGATTATTGCAATGCAAGAGTAAATTTAGAACTTTCTCACAGACCAGGATAAACACCAAGAAGATATGGGTTGTAGGTTTCCATTCAGTGCAAGAAGATATGCACACACATACACATACACACACATGTTCTTCAGCATGGGCAGCCTTCATATTTTTAGATGATACTAAATGCCAATAATTTATAGTGTGAGTCCTTCCTTCCTTCCGTATTTCTTCCTTCTTTATTTCCTTTTTTTAATTTTGCAACTATATATAAGTGCCTTTTATAATCTTAGTATGTGGCTCATCACTCAATGAAGAACAACATCGTTCTATACAGTAGTGGAAGAAATAGCCTCTGATCCTTTCACTCAGCTACAATTACAAATTGGAATCATTATTACATTAAAAGGGCATACTTCTGGGAGGGCACATAAAAAAAGAACATGGTTCAGATTTGAATTTCAGGAGACATTCCTCCAAAGAAATGTCATAAAGTCTAAAATCCTTTTTCTTTTCTTTTTCCTACCGGGGATCAAACTCAGTGCTTCTGATTTCGAGACAGGCCCCAGGACCACTTAGCTAAATCCCAGGCCCAAGACCTGAGGCATTACAAGTAAACAGAAGTTCTCTGGCTGTTTTCTTTCATAGTGTTGTTCAGAGACCAACATCACTGGCACCAGCAGATACTTTTGTAGAGATGCAGAACCTCTGGCTTTGTCCTGGACCTACTAAATCAGAATCTGCATTTGAACAAGATCCCTGGATGGTTCCTCTTAATTTTAAAGTTTGACAGTGTTGTTCTAAAGGACAAGCCGGGACTAGGATGGGACAAAGGGAATCATGTATTCAAAAGCTCGCTGGCAGAGAAGAGTATTGAAGAGCTAAAATGCAGAAAGATAGCTGGAGGTTAGTAACAGGAGAAGGGAAATGATAGGGAAAAGTAATGGACATTCCTGTGGGTGCATAAGCATGGCTTGTGAGAATGCTAGACAGCAGATCTTCGACAGTTTCTGAGCAGGGAAAAAAACATCATCAGATCTGTATTTGGGAAAGAGTCTGGCAGTGTGAAGAACAAATAGAAAGTGTTTGGAATGTAACAGAGGGCCAGTCAGGTGGCTGTTGTGAGATCTACATGAAAGGTATACCAATGTTAGGAGGTGTGTGGGGACAGTGATAAGTAAAGATGTTTGGGAGATCCTTAGAGGTTCAAATTTATTGGCTCGATAATGTTCTTCATATGCAGGGGGAGGAGTGATAAGTCAAAAACTGTTTCTCAGTTCCAAACTTACTCCTTCTGAATGGATAAAATTGCCAAAGTAAGGCTCCCTGGGGAGATAATCCGTTGAGTCTTAGACATTTTGAATTTCAAGCGTCTTTGAGGCAGTGGAATATTAAACATACTTACAATAGTGGGTCCAGATGGGTCTAGATTAGAAATAAAACTTTGACATTGAGATTGAAGAACATGTTGCACAAGTATTTAGGGAAGATGCAAAAACAATTTTTATGGTTCTAATATTGAATTTCAATAAGACTTTTTATTTTAATTAAAGCATTAAAAATTAAATTAATTTTATTGTGAATTAGGTACATTTTAATACATATCATGATCATACTCATTATTGACAATTTCTATCAGTATATGACATAACTTAACTCTCATTTCTTCCCATTCCCTTACCTACCCTACAACACCTATCTCCCATACATAAGCTTTGTTTCTGTTTTTTTTGTTACCATCTCAACTTTTTCTTTTCCCTCATTCCCCCACCCACATTTTCCTTATAGAGTATCAAATTAATAGTCTGACCCCATTGTTTTCTATTGTTTACATGAGGCTGTAGAATGAAATTTAAGAAACCTAAAGGAAATGGTGGAACAATCTGTTCCTACAGATTTTTTTCTCAGATATGGTTGTCTTGACTGTGATAGAAGTTAGATGGAACTCATAAAAAATCAAATTCCATGTGGTTTATGCATGGATATATATGCTACTAATTTCTTAGTCCTAAGTAGTATGCAAATTAATGTTTATGAAGTAAAATTTTACACTGTAGATATCAGATTTGCAGGTGGAAAATATGATACTCTATTATGAAAATTAATGTGTCTGGCAAACCTAAACACTCAAAATAAATGTCATACTACTTCTATGCAAAGAAGGGATGTTCAAGTAAATGTTTGCTGAAGTCCAGCTTTAGACTATCTCTGATGCTGCTTAATGAAACGAACAAAATGCACATCTATAATGTGGGAGATATAACTTGATGGGGATATATATGTGTAGACTTTATTTAATTGTTATATTATGCATATAAATATAAGTGTGGCTCTTATAGAAAAAGTTTATTGGCATAAAATGTACTCTAACCTAGTAGATGGAACTAGAATCAGAGGTACATATAAAAATACTTAATTCTGGATATGATAAGGGTCAAACTAATAGGAGAAGTTGTACATGTCACCGAAGGTGCATCTGAGAGAATCTGTTGTTATAAAAAGCATTACTTGAAGAAATTTGGTTGGAGGTGTTTTAGGGATAAGGAATCAGGTTAGTAGGTGCATGAGCAGTTCTTGCAAGAAATATTGATTAATTGTTAGTGGTTAACGACTGTAAATGACAATATTTTGCTATTTTGATAATCAGTGTGACTATCTGTTACCTATTAGCTGAATGCAAACTCTGGCTAGAATTATACATTTGAGAAATAAAGAATGATGAATACTCTTTGATTTGAGCACACTTAATCCTTATGCTATTATTTTTGACAGTGATTAATCAATAGGTACATCTGTTTTTGAGACAATATATAATGAAACCATGTAATCAATCATAGGGGAGATGGCTCATCTTCATTGTCTTTGGCAGGAGGACAGTTGTGCCTCACATCCAGATGGAATTATTCTTTTTCAAGTTAGAAAGGAGGGAAGAAGTAAAGTAAAGATTAGTCGTATACTGTTATAATTAGAATAAAGTCTGTCGAGTGGCTGCTAAACCTCCTCTGAGTGTGGCTTGGATTTTGTGATATAGGCTCTGTGAAAACAGCAAGTCAGAAGTCTTAACTAAGATTAAATGACTTCAGGGACAAGGCAGCCCAACTTGAAGTAACCCTACTTACTTTTCTGGTCATCCATTGCTTTGGGGTCAACACAACAGACAACTGAAGTGGAAAGATCACAAGTTTGAGCTCAGATTGGGCAATTTAGTAAGGTAGTTAGATCATGTCTCAAAATTAAAAATTTTTTAAAAGGTCTGGAGATGTAGTTTAGGCTTTGTTCAATTCCACTGTTAGGACACACACACACACACACACACACACACACACACACACACACACACACGCACACAGTCAAGCATGCACATGTTCTGAGAGAGAGAGAGCAATTATCAACTGGTTTCCAGTAGTTGAGGCAGTGAGGACATCTGACTTTTTCTTTCTTGATACCATTGTACTTCTTGGACATTGCAGCTTTCAGGAAGCTTTTTTTGATACTGGGAATCAAACTCAGGACCTTGTGCTTGCTGGGCAGATGCTGCATCACTAAACTATATCCCTGACCTGTTGTTGTAACTTTTTGTACCTTCTTTATTCTTCCATCTGACTTAATATCATAAATTCATTCCAGACTGTCAACTGAAATGTCTTTCTCTTTCAAGACTGAGTCTGGCTGTGGTTATTTTGTACATGTGATGATGGTTGAAAGTGGGGTACCTTGCTCTGTACTTCTTCTGTGTCTTGACCCACATCACCATATCAACCAAGCCACTTTCTCCAAATTCTTCCATAATTACTATTTCAGTTCTTCACTCACCTTTGAGGAGGTTTTTATCATAAATGATTCTATGATATTTTGTAACATCACAGTTAAAAGGTAAACATTAACACCAGACTTAAAGAGTATCCTTAAAAAGAAGTGTAGCCTTTTCTTTTGAAAGATGACCAAATTCAAGGATTCTGAAAACTTTATTGGACTGCATCATAAACAAAAGCATCGTGAACTCTGACTCCCAGGAGCATATCCTGGTTTGTGAAATAACACGATTATCATAATAGTTGTGGCTCAGCGCTCTTTGCTTGTTTGCTGCTGGTAAGGATTCTGTAAAGAAAGATAAACTCTGAGAGAAGATTAAAGATGAAACAGGATCTTTTTACACTTTTTTGTGGAGAAAATGATTTATTGGAGGAGTTTGGCTGAATCTTCTCCCCGGGCCATTCTATTTCAAATAAAAGATGGTAATGCTCATACTTATGGAGTGCTTATTTGCACATTTGCATTTAGGAACAATAATGTGTCTTCAGATAGTACTTTGTGGGGCAAAGAACACTTTGGCCTCCCTGTAGTTACAGTGCTAGCTATTTTATGGTGCTCTCAGATTTATCAGTATTTCAATGTTAGAGTCAATGTGACAAATAACCTCATATTTTAAATTTCAGGCTTCAAGTTTTTAAGATGTGTTTGCTCTGATCAGACTTTTTTTTTTAACTTTCCCTCGATAATAAACTTTGAATGAGAAACTGTATTTGTTGAGAATCCAGAGGTAAAATGAGAATAATTGCATATGTAAATACAGGGAAGGATTATTCTGTTTGGATGGCACACAGTAGGACAGTCTGATCTTGAGGTAACCTAGAACAGACTTAAACTTCAGCTTCATCCTCCAGAGAATGGGACAGAGCCTTGAACTCTTCCCCTTTGTAGAGATCTGTAGGATGCTTGACACGGAGCTCATGGTGATTGCTTTGTTGGCTTGTGCTCATTGCTCTTTCTTTGCTTTAGGTGTTAAGAGTGAACCAAGGGCCTAATGCATGTTAAGCACAGGCATTACTACTGAGCTATTCCTCCAGCCGAAGGGTGGTTTTAAGAGTCGCTCAGTTCATTTTGGCCATACAGGGAAAAAAGTCCTCATTTTGCCCGGAATGTGATAGTATCAAAAGTGTGTAATTATATTCAATAGGACATTATGTACTGTTAGAAACATTTGAGATTACAGGCTAATTGATAGCATCCTCTACTCTTGTCAGTTATATACAATCTTGTTGTTTCACTTTTCAGATAATTTTTCCATTAAAAGTTTCTTTCCTTTGTCTTCTAATAAATATGCCCTTTCTCAATCCTTTTTCTTTTGAAATGAAAAGACTAAAAGGACTACTTTTGTAATTAAAAGTCATTTTTAAATAACCTTGGAAGATTGTTTCTACATATCAAAACATCTTTATGGTCCCATTTCTATGGCAAGAAAGACAAGCGACTAAGATCTTGCAAATTTTACTGCAGTCTACATTAATTACCTTCTATTAAAAATGACAAAGACCTTTTTGAAAGGGAATCTGGCACTCTTTCCACAGAAATGATGGCAGACACCCTACTTTGCTGATTTCTTGACACTTCTAATTACCTGTATTCATTTGAAATCGTTTCCTTTGTAGAGAGTTATTGGCATGATTTTCTGAGAACAAGAGGAAAATGGAAAACATTTTAGCAAGTTAAGGAGAAAAAAATCAACAGTATCATTGTTTGCCGCTTTTGTTGAAACTACCTACACAAGTCATTTGAGGGACATGAAGGTAAATGAAAGGTTATACTTTGCCCTGCACGTTGTTGCTGGTATTTGTAATGTCAATAACTGTAGAAGGTTGTCAGGAAACTGGAGAGATAAAGGTCAATAGCAATGACAAATATATCATTGTATGTGTTTGAATATGCAATATCAGCCTAATCTGCCAGGAGGGACTTTCACACCCTGGAAATATCAATCAGGTGCTATATAAAACCCACCTATTGTTCTCCATGCCCCTCGACTGCAATGGAGAGATGCAAAGATGGAAAACTTAGCAGAGAATTTGGAGGTGGTGGTGGTGATCGTGTTATTCCTTCCTGAATACACATATATGCATACTCATTATTTCTTTTACAGGTAAGATTAAAAAAATATTAAAAGTTGTTCAGTCTCTCAGTTTGCTTCATTGGTGGGAGATTTAAACATTCTTCTTTAATGAAAAGAGAAAAGTACAATTCAACTTTGTATGTATCATCATGATTAAATACATACCAACATCTTTCAGTGTTTTAAGCCCAATTAAATATTAACTACACCTTTTGTACAATCTTGACCAAATTTAGTTGGTCTAATGGTGCACCTCATACTAGCCTCTACTTCCTGTTGATTTTGACATATTGGAAAGTATGGCCATTTATGTTTGGTAATAAATTATTAACAAATGAAATACACAATAGGTTATATAGACTGTGTCTCCACTAAGAAGAACACTTAGTAAAATACATTTTGTTGGAGCTGAACCAAAGTTATTTGGACTTATTAGATAGATTCATCTGTGTTCCTTTTAGGAAGCTGTACTAGAAAAATCACTTAAAATCATTTTGGGAAATGAAAAGTAAAAATAAAATCACAAGAGATCTTTCAAGTGAATGTGCTTCATTTGAAAATCCACAGGATATGAAGGCAGTGGTTTAAAATATAGGGGATCATATTTTATGGGCATTCCTGCTTAATTTTTGCATTTGTTGGTACCTTGCATTAAAATAAAATACTCTGACAAATCTCCTTCTTAGGCAGTCTGCATTTTCTTGGGTATTATGACCTTTTTCTATAACTCTGGCTCAATGCCGAGGTCACTGCCCCAAACACATATGCAGATCACCTGGAAAGAGAGGTGAAAAAGAGATTTGTGGGTGAAGATTGTGCAGAGTGACAGGGGAAAAGAGCAGAGAACTCAGCAACACCCTGAGGTGACAGAGTAAGAGAAAAGGCTGGAGGGAACAAAGAGGGCTCAGAGGGGAAAAGGAGGAAAAAACAACAGAAATGATTGAGACAGAAGAAAATGAAGGAGGGGCTATCATGAAGGTAAAATATAAAAATAACAACAAAATAAATATGTTGTTACTTGGGGAAGGGAGATTTCCTGAATATAGAGAGAAAAAGTTAGAGAGTAGAGACAGAGAGACAGGATAATACAAGATGGTCAGCAGAGAGGCCCTAGGCAGAGGAGAGGTCTGTCTATGTGGCGGGTGGCAGTCAGAGGAGGCCCTCTTCCTCACACCTCATCCCACGATGAGGCGCTTTCCCCGTGCTGTGCTCACCATACCGCCCTTGGGTGCTCTTCCCTTTAAGCATCTACAGACTTCATTATGGAGGGTTTTAATTTTAGGTTTTTCTGAAGCTTGAATTATTTCCCGAGATAGAAAAATTTTAAAGATCCCAGAACAGAAACCTCCAGTGAAGTCAGTAAGACATTTTGGGTTAGGGCCATTTCATTGCTTCTCTCTGCTGTTTTCATTACGTTTTGATTTCGACTGTGACCCTCACATAAGACTGCTGTGTAAGTAAACAGTCCAGCTAGCATCACCACGTGCCAAGGGACAGCCAGACCACTTTCCCAGCGCTTCATTTGTTTTACTTTTTAATTACTGCAAATTGAAATTATACAAACAGAAAAGGAATCTGACTTCTCTCTTGTCTTCTTGCTGGGAGCTGGTGTTTTATTACTGAAGCTAACTTAAGGTGGAGGAGGCAGCGGAGGAACCTACTCTTAGGCCCCGGACACAAGTAAGGGATGGGTCATTTTCTTTCACAATTTCAGCTGCTTGAATGCAGGTCCCGGAAACAGCTATTTCCTGGACACTCTGTGCAGAAGTATCTCTTTTTAGTGGGATAATGCCAAGGTGAGAATATAGTTTTGAAGGTTTCATTTTGTGCTTTACTTCATTCCTTTCCCCTTGTTTTAGTTAAAAAGAGTTTGGAGATGAATGATGATAAACAGTCCAAGCAGTTTCACAACATTTCTTGTGACCTTTTTTTTTTAGAAAAAAGTTTGTGAAACAGTAAAAATGACAAATAGTGATTGTTTCAGACAATATAATGCTCTTATATTAGATGATTGCTATGGAAAATTAGCTTATTAAGTAATAATTTTCTATCGAATTGATGTAATTTAATTTTGTAATTCTTTTCCTTCGCAGTATAGTATTTAGGTAGTGACCAAATTACTTGATTCAAAAAGATTTTTTTTTTTTTTTTTGCTTCTCCTTGGTTCACTGACATTACTAGTTGTTTTAATTGTCAGTAGCCCATAATGGAAACGACAGAGAATTTGCAGATTTCTTTCACAGCTTTTTCTCTGTAGATTGAAAAGAAATTATTTTAAGGGAATAACCTGTCCTGTAAGGTGAACATGCCTAATATCTTAGCGATGAAAGAGCTGAGATATAATTTTATTCATGTCTGTCTCCTCTATCTCCCTGTGCAGACAGATGAAGTATAAAACGTGACAGAGGATGCAGTTGTGAGGAAAATCATAAATCTTGGTTGGGGTTTTTGCTAAGGTAAGACAAGGGTGAAGGCCAAGTAATTTTAGTTCTGTGGAAGTTAACTTACACTTACTTCTACGCACCGACATCCTCCTTCTCTTTCTCTCACACGCTCCACACACAGTAGGCAAGTCTTGTTTGAAGGGGAAATTGTCTAGCTTTGAATGTAACAAAAAGATTTTAAAATTTCTTTTTCTTCTTGAAAACATGCTGATTATTAACTAAAAGAGTACTTATGAAAATTAAATGGCTATAATATGATTCTGATTACTTGTGCATTCTCCAGAAATTTTCAAGCTTTGAAGACTGTTTCAGATATTATGAATTCAACTTAAACAACAGAAAGCGTGATCCAAGTGGAAAGAAATAGTGGAGTGAGGAGGTAAAATTAGAGCAAAGGTTATTGGGAAAAAGGAAAAATAATTAACTGTTGAGGAAAGAAAGTGTATTTTAATTATAAATAAAGAAGCGTTTGTTCAACTACAAGTAAGAAAAATGACATACATAGACGGTCAGAGTGGATTATAAGCTAATTACAGACTGAAAAACTAGCCTTGTTATTCAAAGACAAAACTGACAGTTACTGAAGAATTCAGAAATATAAATCATCATCCATATTATATGCAATATTAATCAGTTCTTCATTACCCTACAGTGTCCCTAGGAGCCTAACATGGATGCGAAATGTGCAGTTTTAGAGTAGGCCCAGAGGCAGCAACAAAAAAATCGGAAGGTTGGGAAACTGTCCCAGGGAAATAAGGGCAAAGGAATGGTCTTGTTTAGTCTGGCAAAGAGGAGAATTGGGGGGAATTAATAGCAGTCTTGCAGTTCATGAAGAAACACAGCCCTTTGCAGGTAGAGATGAACAGCTGGTCTCTGTTTCCTCTAAGGACAGTGCAAGACAGCAGCATCTTAAATGTAGTTGATGAGGATTCAGGAGAGATATCAGGGAGATCTGAGCCTCAGGGGGAGAAGAGGTGAGGATTTCCAGAATGGATAGCATTATTATTATTACTGAAGTCAGCTAATCCAAATTGAAGAGGAAAAGGAAAGAATGGCACATGCAGAAGAAACCCATGGAAGAAGAGAAGAGATAATTGTGATGCAGGAATGAAGGCTGTTACCAAGAATGAAATCTTATGTTTTTGAAGGGCTAAGAGTCCAAACACTTCATAGGAAAGAGAATATACTACTGGAAAAAGAAAACAGTTAAACAGATTTTTAAAATGAAAATGTGAATGTCTGGCATGTATTTAGAATATGTAAACATAGCATTAATAAAATACTTGTTAACAGTGGTAGGAAAGGAATGCTAATTATTCATGTGTAGAATATATATATATATATATATATATATATATACTAATTTAAAAAATTCTCTGGGATTCATGTATTTAAATATTTAAAAGAGGACTAACAAACAAATTTGTCATATTTGTAACTAGTTTTTAAAAAAAGCAATAAATAAAATTATAAATAAATGAATTATATAACTATTTCCCAATTTTTGATTTTATGATACACCTAACATAGAAAATGTGACTTAAGAATCTCCAGAATTCAAGAAGAATTATTATAATGTAAAAATAACTAAGCAAAGTGATGACAAAAATGATTAGGGTCCTTATTTGGGGAGATATTCTCTGAGCAGCTGGTGATCTGGGTTTAAGCAGATCAAACAAAGGAATGTGATCCATGAATCTAAGAAACTCTGAGGTAAAACTGGCTGTCACTTCATAAGAATGCTGCATTATGGGAAAGTCATTCTGAATTGCAAAGTTTATTACATTGAAAAAGATGCCTTTTTTTTGTACAAATATAGAAAAACAAATTATCATTCAGCAAGGTGAATTAACAAAAGTTGAACTTTCACTTCTAAAATAATTACAGAGGTTACAGTTTCTAGTCCTCTTAAGCTCCAATTGTAACTCTAGCCAGTGATCAGAATGGTGGTTATAGATTAAAAATGAATTGTAGGCTGTGTGAAGTACTTGATTCTAAGATTACTTGGTCACTTTTATCAATTTGTTGGTAACTTATTTCCTCAGTTATCCTATATCTCTTTGAAAATGAACTGGATCTTGCTTATTATACTTAGCATTGTTAAACAATATTTTCAATATTTCACAGCTGTGTTTTGTCACTGATAGTTCAATGTAATGTGTTTTTAAATATATTACTTTCTCTAATTCTTGAAGCATCTCCTCACTCTAAAAAACAGAAAACAGAATAGTCTTATATTTTGATTTATTTTGCCAAGCTTATAGTTATGTATATTTTACAAAATTCTGGTACCCCCAATATAGCAATCTAGAGATGGATCCTTGAAAGTATTTTTTAAAATATTTTACCACCTTAAAAATATATTTGCTAGCAACTCACTTGTAAAATTGAGAATCTTTCTCTCTCTCTGTCTCTGTCTGTCTGTCTGTCTGTCTGTCTCTGTCTCTCTCCCTCTCTCTCTCCCCACAAAGAAAAGTCTTTTGTTCTGGTCGCTCTAGCAGTATCTCTTTCTGTGACTTTCTACTGTCCCCTAGTGGCATGTTAATCTTCTTGACTGCTGTGTGATTACCCTGGGAACCAGTGCTGCTGGGCTCTTGTGTGCTTTCTTGCAACTCTCATTAGCAGACATTTAAAATACTATTAAACAACCCAGAAACTGACTTTTAGGAGAAATATCTCTGGTCTTTAGCTTATTTTTCCATCTATGAATTCTTATCAGAGTAAACATATCCAGAAAATGCAGGCTACATAGACATGTTTTATTATTTCACTACACATACACATGCATATACACACCCTCAGTTTTTCAGAATTCTAACACAAAACTAAGAAAAGCAAACTGTTAGCAGTTTCAACTGTGTCTGTGCATGAAAGGTAATTTATGACAGGTCAGACTATTTGTGTCCATAGGTTTAAAAACAAAAATTGTGCAAGTTCTTTGCCTCTGCTCTTGGAAGTCCTAGTTGGTTACCATCATTATAATATTTGCTCTTTCTATGATGACATATTTCTATGAAATATTTAAAAATATAATGACACTGTATATAGCTGAAGAGTTAGATGTTATTTATATAAAACACAGACTTGCACCAACATTGATGATGACTTTTTTAGTGTTAAATTTTTCTTATGCTATCTTTTTATATGAATTAGTGTTTTTTCAAACCTTAAAAGCAGCTTGTTTTTTTTTTTTTCCTCCCACATTTATATGCTTGAGCCACAATGTTCAACTCTGGTAAATTTTGTTCATTTTAGCAGTGTAATTCTTTGAGTTAGTCATTTAAAGTTGTTTGCTTCAAAAACAATGCATACATTTGTTGGAGATAGTATTTCAGTTTTTTAAAAAATTAATCTTAACTAATAAGGAATTACTATAAACTTGGCTTACACAACTCTTCTAAAAGATGGGTAAAAGCACAGCAAAAAGAATTTATGAGAAAAAGCTCTGATGAAATCTAGCCCATTAATTGAACATTACAGAAATCTGAGATGGGCACTGAACTAATGATTTCTTGGCACTGTCTTGTTTGGCATTTGTCGCGGTTTTGACAATTATCACATGAATAGCAACACTATTTTCTTTTTGAACTCAGGGGAAAGAGGTTTGAGGAGCTGGGGGTGGGAAGGAGGCCGATAGCTTTGGAAACTCCTACATCTTAGTAATTCAAAAGTGCAGTGTGGAAGAAAAAGAACTACGCCTTAAGGTTCTATTAAATGACAATATTCCTATTTCTCGGAAGAGAAGTTGATGGAGTTTTTAAACTGCCTCTCTTCCAAGAGGTCGGATTACTGTCCAGTGTGTCATTTTGTCTGTTTATGCATGTCTCTGTTGGGAGAAGATATCAAAAGACAAAGCCCTAGATTGCAATCAGTCTTGGCTTAAGAGCAAAGTCATCCAACCAATCCAAAAAACCCTTTTTGACTCTTAGGAAGAAAGAGAAAAGGAAGGGCTTAAACCTAAATTTTCTCAAGAGAAAAGATAAGCTAGTTTTCCAAACTTCCTTAGCAATGATAGAGCTCACGCACCCCCTTTCAATAGCTCTGTGTTGCCCAACTTCTTAAATTCAGATTTCATGGTTTTCCAAAAATACATGTCTCATCAAATGCTGTGCTATAAAACAGCTATTTTTCTCAGAGAAATGTCTGATTTTTTAGTTGTCTATTCAGATTATAAATGTTCTCCCAGAGTTATTTTTAGAACCTCGTGGCATGTAAGATAATAAATATTGTTGCTTTGTTACTGAAAGCATTGGAAACAACATATTTGATGGGTTAATATGAATGAGGATTCTATTTTAAATTTTAATTAATTTTATTTTAGATATATACAACTCTTTCAAAATTTTAATTTTAATGACTAAAAGAAAATTTGTCTTGTTCTTTCTTTCTTTCTTTCTTTTCTTTCTTTTTTTTTTTTTGGCCACTGTAGCTTTCATTTGGTTCATTGTCTCATAGATTACTTGGAAATAAGAACAGGAAAAAGGTTTCCTTGTTAAAAAAATTAAATCTAGAAACAGTCCTCATAAATCTCCTCTAAAGTAATATAGCATTATCAGTGGCCTATTCTCTACAGAATTAGTTTTTCCAAAACAAATACTAAAGCTGAGCAGCCCTACTTTTACAACTCTGGAAACTATCTAAACAAAATGAACAAATTTATAGGGCTATTTTTAGTGTGTGTCACTTGCATTACAGTTTACATTTGCTTTCAAACCTTATTTGACATTCTTGGTAGAAAAATATAGGCAGGACCCTCATTAAGATTGTTAATAAAGACAGTCTCCATAGGGTAGTTATCAAAAGTCCAAGTGGAGGCGTGAGTGAGAATGGTTCTCTTAGATGGCATGTCATGCCGCTTCCTTCTTGTTTGTCTAAGTTGTACAGCCTGGAACCAAAATGCAAATTCAGGGGTTTTGTTTATAAAAACCACCAGACACTAATGCAGTCTACTAATAACTACTGAAGTAAAAGCATACTTTCGCTGATAGGCACTTTCACACAGCGACAGGTAAGTACTGCTATGCCTAAATAACTATTATTTTTTTCCCCATAAATTGTATATTCATATTAAAGTGAAAATTAACTTGCTGGAGAAATCTAGTACAATGTTGTGATTTTCTGCAAACCACTCTTCCATGAATAAAACCTGCATGGAAGATCTTGTGTAATGTTATGAAATATGTCAGCATACATAGATTTATGAAAAAAAAACCCCACGTTATAATTTAAAACACAGTTGCAAGGATTAGACGTTTGTGTTCTGTTTAAGCCAAGTTTCTCTAGCAGTTTGTTCTAGGGGAAGGGAGGAAGACCAGTGCTTCCAGGGTGAGGAGATCTCCATTTCACTGGCATAGACAAATAAGGAATGAAGAAGCCACCCTTTTTGTTTTGTCTGAAAAGATAAAGCACAAAGAAAGTATTAGAAGTAGAACAACAGATTTATACTTAACCCCATGCTTACGTCTTTCCCTTCTATGTGAAGGAGCACTTTGAGAAGGTCTCTCTCACTGTACAGGAAACTAAATTGATGCCCTGCTCACATGCTGTGCTCCATATGAACCGTGCTCACGGGAAACTCCCTAGCAAGGAATGCCTGAAACTCAGGCTTCATTGAGTTGAGCCTTATATATAGCGCTCAGATTCAAAGGTAAGAAAACAGACAAGGATTTTACATGAACCACCCTTGATAAGATTATATTTCAAAGCAAAGGCATGTCTACAAAGTGCTGTGGTGTAGAAATGTCCAATTAAATAGTTAAGAAAACACACTTTCCCATAAGACAAAGAGACATAGAAGTCTCTTTACTTGCTTGAAATAATTCATTAGAACAACAAAACAGTACCTCAGCACAACCTTGGGTTCTTAGTAAAAGTCTGTGTGTCACACTGTAACCCGAAAAGAGATTTCTGTCAAACTGTGACTTCGTCAGTGATGTTCAAAGAACTCGGGTAAACAGAAAAGTGAAAATGATATTCTGGGACTAATATTCATCCTAACTGCTAAAAAGTATAAATTAAGGCACTGTAGGAGATTTTACTTTGCTACAGAAGAGTCATCTAGCAAAGTAATTTTATAGCTGGATGAGCATTTTTTAACTAGTTAAAGATATTACAATTACATTTTAGAGTCATGCTACAAACAATGTTTGTGGTTAAAAGATTGTTAGATTTTTAATTTGAAGCATTCAGTCATTTAATTTCTTTAGTTTTGCAGTGTAAAGGCATTGTAGTTCTACAGAAAATTTACCAATTACTAATTAGTGTGGTGGTCAGTGCCTAATTTGGGTTTCTATTTAAGATAGGACCAGTTTTAATTTCTTCTAGCACCGCTGTATTCGGGCCTCTTTAATATATGAATTAAGCCCAGATATCGTTCAAAATTCTGCTTGTACTTATGCCTGCCAAAATAACAAAGAACAATTTATTGTTGTAATCTGGATTTATGGTTTAATTAGGTATAGCAAAATTATGACCTCTGTAAAAATCCCCACAGCCCCTTCAATCCCAGTTTGCCTCACAGTGAGTGAGCTGGCATGATTGTGAAAGTTGGCACAACTGACACTTTGTATGGCCATTGAAAAGCGACCTGATTTTGACTTCAAAAATCATAATTAAATGAGAGCAGAAGAAAATCCTCTTGAAGAGATTGTTTTGCTCCTTGTAACTGAATAAATCAAAAGAAAAAGAAGCAGAAAAAAGACTAAACCTCGTCAGATGACGAATATATTGCAAGCAGGGACGCATGAGGCATTTTCAAAATTAAACTACTGTGGCAAGCAATCGGAAGGCAGTGCATTTTCTTAGCTTGGGGGGGCACTGTAATTGAAAGTGTATGTCCACAGCGCCTAAAATCTTCTTTTAACATATCTTTCTTCTATTTCTAAATATTTTATTTAAAACAATCAAATAAACATATAATATTTTATAATTTTGGTGATCTTTACTTTCTGGTTTTGGTGTACTTATTTCAAAATTTAAAGTATCACTTTATACATTATATAGTTTTGCCCATAAAGCATTCTCGAAATGGTAGCTATATATGTGAATAATAGAAAAATGCAAGAAAATATGGCTTTTCTCCTTACTCCATTATAGAGGGAGAATATCATCATTAGGAAGGCCTAGGCTTTAGTAGATAGATTTTGAAAAATTGTCTAATAAATAGATGCCGAATTAATCAGGAGTGAGACTACAATCATTATTATTATTTTTTAAAAAATGTACACCTTTAGGGAATTTCTGTTACAAATAATCATTTTGAAGCTTGCATCTTTAAAGAAATTTAGCACGCTCTAGCTCTTTAGAATGTGAAAGAGATTCAGAGCTCATTTTGGATTTGTGAAATTGTGATTAAGAAATTGTTCACGACTGTGATTAAAATCACATGATTAACCCTGAAGTAAGAAGTTGGTGACACAGCAATAGAGGATGCACTGACTTACTTATAGTGTTTTTATCTTTTAAAATTTGGAAAAAGAGTGTTTCTGAGTCAGGTTTTCTATAGTCTGCAAAGATCCTTCACTTCTGAAGAAAAGTTTACTCTATTCAAATGCCTACTTACATTTTCACTTTAGTACTCATTGGAGACAAAGACTATGTTGACTCTTTACTCTCTTGTGGTTTTCATGTGCAGGTCCTGCAGGTTGAGATGCATCTAAAAACCCGTTTTGATTTCCTGAAACCATTCACACAAAGCAGAAGGAGTTGCAGTCTTTTCATGGTGTGGTTCATGTATCTAGGTGGTAGACTTTTAATTAAACACGGGTCCATAAATAAACAAATAATAGAACTTAGCAGAGAAACAGTTGATCTAAATCATGACAGTTTCTCATTTATCTTTGTCCTAACTAGACAATAAGAAATGACACTATGCTGTTGTCTCCTATGCATTAAGATTTCCTTCTTAAACAAATGCAATTGAGGCGGTTTGTTTTCCAACCGACCAGCACACACTGCCAGTGGCCAGAGTTTTGTCTCGTCTTCATCCAGAGGAGGATTAATCTTGGTGGTGGTGCAAACAAAATGTATGTCCGGGGTCAAAGTGCAGCCTGCCTTTTGGGATCTGCATTACATTAATGTCATTTTTGGGTTCCTGACGTTAATCAAAACCAACACCATAAAGCGTCACTTAGCTAATTTGTGTATTATTGTCAATGTTACCATTAATTATGCGTTTGTGAGGAAAAAGAGGATTAATGAGATGTCACAGGTAATTTACAATGATCAGACTCCCCAGGACATTAAGAAAACACTAGCTGGGTAAGATTACCATGCAGTCATAATAGTATGCAAGAAGCAAAAATCTGTGTGGGAGCACCATCCGAGTCTTGTCCGTGATTACCAAAATCCCTTTTCAATAGACTGATTCCTAGCTTTTAAATATCTTGCTAAAATTGTATTTTGTTTTGGACTAAAACATTTGGCACTGTTTTATTAACAGTGAGGATTTTGTGGAGGAGTCTCTCCACAGGCTGAGAAAAGGCCCATGAACTCAGGTTTGCATTGAACATTCCCATCCCACTATTTCAGGTGGTCATATTTAAATGAGGCTGATGAAAAGTGCTCCTCTCACTACATTTTTCTCCAGTTTTGTCCTCTCTCAGAGCTATATAAACAAACGGCTTTGGCTTTCTCTTATCCTTTTCCTGGCACTTACTTGGTGAGAAGAGATAGAATCATCTAATATAAAAATGATGTTCTCACCATCTTAGTCAGCTCTTCACCACTATGAGGAAGTGCCTCATAATGGCAACTTTAAGGAGGAGAGGTTTATTTTGCGACACAGCTTCAGACTTTGGTGCCTGGTTGGCTGGTTCTATTGCTGCGGTTTAAGCAAAGTTGGAGCATCAGTGCAGATGGATTTTGTGGAGAAAATCTGCTTATTTCATGGAAGCCATAAAAAAAGGAAGAGGGAGAGAGAGAGAGAAATAGACAGACAGAGACAGACAGACAGAGCGGCAGAGGGGCTGAGGTCCAGGTGTCATTCCCAAGGTCATGCCGGTCACTCCTTTCAGCCAGGCCCACCTAATGTTTCCGTCACTTCTCAGCACCCAGCTATGATCCTAACAGTGGGTTGATCCCCTTGACAAAGTCAGCACTCCCATGGTCCGATCAGTTCTTAAAAAGCGTGTTATCTGGAACCATGTCTGCTGCACATGCTTTTTGGAGGACATTTCAAATATAAACCACAGAACTGCAGTACACATGGGGCCAGAAGCACTGCGATTGTATGCTGTCCTATGGGTTAGAAGGAACAGGACCACCAGGCCTCAGTTTCTCTCAGTTGCCCACACAGTGGGCCAGGGGGTGAGATCGGCTCAGAGAACAACCTGGAGTTCCTCAAGTGAAATAAGAGTGGTTGGTTCAGTCTTGGAATGGAGAATCAAGCCTGGTATAAGAGCTGAACACCTGATTGCAAGAAATTTGCAGGCTGGTCAGAGAGGAGCAAGAAGTGGGAACAGCTGATGATTTGAAGGAATCAGGAGGTGAGCAGACCAGGACTGACACGGTTTCCTTATTGAATGGATACTTGTGGGTCCCCTCTTCTACGGAAGGCACCATGATAGTAACAGATTGGGAAGCAAAGCTACACACAGCCCTGTGGAGTTCAGAACTCAGAGTCTGTCTCCCCAAATAGGTGGTTTTCAGAAACAACCATGGTGCTTTGGGTGGAGAAAAGGCAGAAGGAAGGTCAGATTGGACTATGTAGAACTGTAGAGATGGAGTGGTCTAGAAAGGTCATTTGATATTTAAATTTCCATTAATTTATTTTAATTTGTCTCAGTCTTTTTATTTATCTGAGGAATTAAATGATAATAATAGAGTATTATGTGTTTGCTTTCACATAAGTACAAAATCCAAGTTTGAATCTCAGCTCTAGGACACTTGACCAAGTTTTATGACCAAGTTTTTGAGCCTCTCTCTACATTGGTATATTTGTATGAAATAAAAATAATAAAATTACCCATTATAAGAATGAAGGTAAAATGAGATAATGAATGAAAGACAGCACTGGGCTCAATACACACAAGTTTTATTAATTCTGTTTTTTAAACCTTCTTTATTTTATTTTATTTTTTATCAGCAACAATTGTGGAGCTTCAAGAACTATGGCTGTCCAGCTGCTTCCTCCAAACAATCAAATGTGAATAGTTATGTGAACTTAATGTGTAGCTTTGATAAAAATCACCACAACAGAGACTGAATATTTACCATTTAGCATTAGCTTGATATTAACATTAATCCTGCAAACATAGTAAGCCTTTTATAGATAGGCTATGGTGACATAGTCTGGGAACAATGTAAATGGGATCATGAATTTCATCAGACCTTTATACTTGTGATTGTGATGTTTGGTGACTGAGAATTTGAATTGTAATGCTTCAAGATCTATGAAATAAAGTTATTTTGCAATTATTGTGTGTGTGAATGTGTGTGTATATGCGTGTGTAAATCTGTTTCCCTGGAGTAGTGCAGAAATTTCAGACGGCTGGCCTTATACGAAAGCTGTGCTTGTCCATGCTCTGGAATAAGGTCAAACTGCAGGTGGGCTGAACTCCACCAGCTATTAACAAATGAAAATAACACATTTATTACATTGTCCACTTTCACTTTTTTATATTTATGATATGTTCCAAGAAGATTTCCCAGTTGAGATAAAATTTCACAAGAAGAAAGGAAAAAGGAGAAGGGAAGTTTAAATAAAAATGTTTTATTATTGAGTTGGCATTGCTGGACCTGACTGTATAGATTGTGGAAATAACAGAGATTTCTTTTTTTTATTGGCTCTACAAAGTGATAGCTTAGAATAGCCATTAGTTTATCCTAAAACTAACCTTTGAACTACTATTTCAGTTGCTTGTTTTCAAGAAAGCAGTACACTCAATAAAATAAATACTGAAAGATTTTTAATAGCATAAAGTGTTCTGAAAGAGAAGATCCTAAAGAGAGGAAATGTTTTTTTTTTATCCAGCCTAAGATATTTATGGATTTGAAAATTTTCACTTTATTATTATGATTATTTTCTCTGATTAAGATTTGAGAGTTTATTCATATTCTAAAATTAAATAGTGACCTCATTATTTTTTGACCATTGTGGCACAATGTTGAGGGGAAAAAAACCCTGAAAACATTCTGAACCAAAAGAAATTTATGAAGAGGTTAGATATTATATAAAAAGGACTAGTTGTTTCTGTTATTATTATTATTATCTTTTTTTGAGACAGGGTCTCACTTTGTAGTTCAGGCTGGCCCTGAGCTCAGCCTCAAACTCACATCACAGCAATCCTCCTGCCTCTGCCTCCTGAGTGTTGGGATTACAGGTGTGAGCCACCACGCCCGGCACTGTGGTATGTGGTGCTGATTGCTGCTGGATGTGAGTCTCCACGCCCCGTATTGTATGTGGTTACGTGGAGGACTGAACCCAGGCCCTTGCACGTGCAAGACAGGTGCCAAAGCCACTGAGCTAAATCCCCGACCCATGTTATTATTTTATTAATACATGATGATATGTGAAACTAAGTAACCATAGAAAATCTTCAATATAATTTTGGAAAATACTTCTGAAGTTTGGGAGGCTCCATTTTCAAGTCAAAGAACTTATGGAATGGAAAGCCTATCAACATTTCTAAAAGAAGAATCCTCTTGGTACCACCAGTCCATCAAGAAAAGTGGAAACAAAAGCACACATACCTTCCTCTTTCATATTTATAATGTACATTCTCTTATTAAATACTGTTGCTGTGTATAGATACTTTTAACTTTGAAAGTCATTTACTCTGAGTAAGATATTAATATCACTCAGAGTTTTTTTTCTATGGAACACCCACTGGGTAACTTGACAATAAATATTTTTTTAGCTCTTTCAGTTGTTCCAAGAGCAGCACAGAGGGAGAAGGGAGTTATTAGGAAGTATGCCCAGTCAAACCAGCTTGGCACAGAAAAGTTAGGGAAAACCGAGGGCGACACTGACTCAAACTGTCAGCTCCATAGGGTTAGACAAGAACCTGAATGGTCAGTGATGTGAAAAACAAAAAATAACAAAAACAAAAACAAAACCCAGCAAATGCTAAGAGAACACAGGCTTCAACATGAGAAACAGCAGTAATTCAATTGTCATGAATTAAACTGCAAAGGAGAGTGCAAGTTTCCCTGGATGTGCGGTCCACTTCAGGGTGTAGAAGTGGAGTGGAGGGACACTTCAGGACTTAGCTGATGGACTTTCCTCAACAAAGATGGAAGGAAAACTTAGGAAATGGTGACATGATCTGTAGAGGCTGCCAATATTTTACATTTTGAAATGCAGTTGCCATTGAATAGTCAGTCATAGTAGCTACTCAGCTAAATGACTTTGAGAAGTTCTCTGACACCTTAATGACATGGTTGGAACCCTAAAATTGATGATGTTCCCATTGCTATTTCCAAAACATAAGTATGACTTGTGTTAATCAATTGTTCTACAGAGTCATGAGCAGGAGACAGTAAGGGACATGGAAGCCATTTGCAAAATCCTCCAGCTAGAAAACATCATCTCAATAGATCAAAGGACAGTATTGAAAATAATCCAAATAGCTTCCAGAAACTTCTATATGTTATGGAAAGTGGATACTCTTAAAGCCTGTACCACCACCCAATCACTGGAAATTTTGACTACTTTGGTCAGTGATATAACTTCCTTGACCTGACAGTTGAAGAATGTCTCCAAACAACAAATTATTTATTTCCATTGTGAGGAAATCATCTGAGTCAAGGACACGGTCTTTGTCCAGTTTATGTTTGTTGTTTTAGAGTCTAACATTCCTTGCATAAAAAAGTAAGAGCTCAATAACCACATGTTGGACGAATTAACAATGTCCTAAGTGAAACAAAGTCATGCAGTTACGAACAGGATGGGCTATATAAGTGTACTGAGATTATCCTGAGGCTACGTTAAGCCACAGAACAAAATTCTAATAACTGAACACATTAAACCAGATAGGAAAACATGATTATGTGACATATATTTATTAAATTGAATAGTCTTAGGGCCAGGGATATAGCTCAGAGACACAGCTCCTCCCTGGCCAGCACGAGGTCCTGAGTTTGCACCCTAGTACCAAAAAAAAAAAAGAAAAACAATCCAAACAACAACAACAACAAAACAATTGCATAGCCTTATGAACACTGAATTTAGTTCTGAGACAGATAAAGCAATATAAGATCATACAGTAATAACTTGATAAGGTAAGGAGTACTCTACATGAGTACACAGTGAATGAAGACCATTTATTCACTTGGTCTTTTCTATGCACACACACAGGTGTATCGTTAAAAACAAAAAATAAAATAGTTATTAAGCAAGTATGTCCATACCTTCATACTCCAAGATGGTGGCTTAGGTTATGTACCAGTAGAAATGAAAAGACTTTCAAGTATCTACTTTCCCTTTTTGACGACACAAACTACTGTCCATACACACACCTCTTTTTGTCCTAACTCTGTGAGTAGGAGGCCTGGGCTAGAATTCACTCATAAGCTACATTTAAAGAGAGACAGAAACACCAAAAATATTTGAAATATACAGTTTACCCAGAAAGAGCCCAGAGGAAGAAGTTGGAATACTGGTTTTTCCTTACCCTACCTAGCTTATTTCTTTGTCTAACACTCCTTTTCTCTTTTGTATACTGGCTACTCTTCATTCATTGTTTCTTTTGTTTCAATTCCATTTGGGATTTTGATGCTGAATTTCTGCAGCTCCCTTATTTGTTAGTTCATCATTATATTACTGACTGTGAATTAAAGTTAAATTTGATTACTTGAATGGATAATGGTGCATGCCTGCTATCTTAGCACTTCGGGAGACTGAGGCAGGAGAATCTCAAATTTGATCCTGGAAATTTACTGACTTGGTGAGACCCTGTATCAAAATTAACAAGGACTTGGCATGGGGCTCAGTATGAAAGCCCTTGATTTAATATGTAGAATAAAAAATCTTCAGTCTCAAAGCCTTCCTATGGAAAGATTCACTCATCCACATATATATTATATATTATATTTGAAAAGCAAAGCAAAGGAGCACATTGAAACAGCCTTTTCTTACTTTGTACCTCTGCTTGGGCACTGTTTCATATCCTGTTCTTCCCCATCTCCCCTTCTTTTTCCTCTGTCATTTCCTCCTTCTTCTTTCTCACATTCTCCTCCGAGTCACTTGAGCTCCAAACCCAAGTGACTACATTAAAAGTTCTCCAAGCAAGTTAAAATGAATGGATCTGTTCTACAAGTAGAATAATTAATTAATAGATCACGTTGTAAAAGGCAAACATAAGGAAGAAATAGCTGTGTGGAAGAAGCAGGGGTTGGTCTGAATATGATTCTTCTGCTTTTTCTTCTTACATACAGACCTTCATTCAGGTACCTCTAACTATTCTGTCCTTAAGTTTAAACATTATTTGAAGACATCTCTTCTTACCTTCTAGACAGAGTTACATCCTCCTTTATTTAGACTGATTATACTCTGTAGACCAAATTGTCTTAGGTTTCATTAGCAATCTAGATGTACATGAAGTATTGGGATTAAATGACATTTATCTAGAAATTTTGTGGAGCTCCTGGTCAATTCGAAATGAGTGACAGTTCCTCCAATGCAGGGAATCACTGTGGCAGGTGGCCTATTAAATGAATCCTTATTACTGCAACCTCCTTAAAATTCCTTCTCTTGAGTCATGAACCCCACTAACCTTCAGTGAAAGATGGGATGTATGACTCTTTTGTTTGTTTCAGTTCTGTAGATGGAACCCAGGCCCTTCCTAGAGAACTATATCCCAGCAGTTTTTTGTTTTTTTATTTTTTCGGTTTTTTTGACATGAAGTCTTCATAACTCACTAGGTTGTCTAGGGTGGACTTGAACTTCCATTCCTTCTGCCTCAGCTTCTCAGAGTTCAGGGATGAGAGCATGCCCCCTCATGCCTGTCTGTGACTCACTTATGGGGAATAAAGTCCTATGAAAGTGATGACTACCAGTTCGTAGGTTAGGTTATGAATGGACTGTGACTTCCATCTTACCGTCTCTCCCAAACTCTGTTGGTTCTTGCAAGCTGCACAGTTGGGAGCCCCACACAGGTGGCATGGTCAGAAACCTGTGCTTTGCTGTAAGCAGGCAGGAATACCCAAGCTCCGCCACCAGGCACAGGAGTGAGCTTGGAAGCAGATTCCCCCAGTGCAGCCTCTGGTTATGGTCCCTGCTGACATTTTTCGTATGACTCCACAAGAACCCTAAAGCAAGGGGACTATGATTTGTGTTTGAATAAACTTAAGTAAACATGTAGCTAATACAGTTTTGGTACCTGGAAGTGAGAAGCTATAGTGACTAAGTGGATCAAAGCTGGCTAGTTTTTGAGGAGTGTATTAGGAAAAACCTAAATTTCTTTGAGGACTGAAATCATTTCACCTGTATTTTTTATAAATTAGGTCTAACAAGAAAGCATTAATAATAAGCTTTTTAGTTACATTTGGTAGTGTTCTCACCCAAAATGCTGACAGTAGAGTGTCTTATATATGGTGGACGTTTGAGCGAGTGAATATCTATAATTTAATATATTTGTCGTTTTTATACTCATAATTTCCATCCTGTCAGACACACAATGCAGACCACACACACAGGATGTGTATGGTGATTTGATGTGGGATGGATACTCTCCTATAGCTTTTTATGGGGTTCTGAATTCTCCCATTAACTTTTTATAGGTATCTGGCTTGAATCTGTGCCTGTGAATAAATGATCACACTTTCTTACTTTTTTCCAATAGAAGCAATGCATGACAGTTGCTCTTCAAAGTGGCTTCTTTTGCCACGTAACTTCTCTTCTAAAAAAAATTCTTAGGTTGCATAAGAATTTTTCAATAATCCATCGTCTTAGTACCAAGGTAAATGCATTTTAGCAAAGTCCTGAACTAAATCCAGTTTTCTTGCTTTATGTTTTGGGGACAAATTTTGTTACCAGTCCTAAAGGACTTCTTGCTTATGTGTAATAGAGAAAGGATGATCCACAGTTTCAGCTCCTAAAGATATTTGAATCGTAGACCGGAGTACAATATTATATTGTTTTATAGGTGGTAATCCTTTGAAAGTGTCTATAACTAAGTATTTTCATATATTATTAAGGAAAGTATCTTTCTATATATATTTCTAATTTAACAGTAGTTTTCATTTCATTGCACTGGGTAGAAAGGAAATGTTAGTCCTTTGGATCAACTTATATAAGGACTGAGAAACAGAATTGAACTAAACCTTTCAATTAAATCCCAATAGGAAAAATAAGGCATATGAAAACATGTTTTTGATGTCACTTCTGTGTGATTATTTAGCAGGATTTGAATTGTGAGTGCTGTTATGATCCAACTTCTCAGGCTTCCCCAACTACCCAAGACTATGTACAGACTTTAAACATTTTCTTATAATAAAAAATAATCTAGATGGGCAATATCGTATATAAGTAAGGTAAAGTGCTCATGGGTACCATGCTAGGAAGAAAAGTCTCTGATTAAAAATATGTCCCTCAATGGCATGTCCAAGCTTCAAACTCCGAACACTCATGTGGCCTTACTGGTCTTTGAAAAACCTACACATTTCAATGAGGTTAAGCCATCACTGTAAAAAGAGCTAAGGAGTATCTAGTTCAATAGCAATGAGTAATTAATCTATTTGAAAATTTGCAAATTATCCTTGCCACCAGAAGAAAGGCCTGGGAAAATGCAAAGCAGATGAAGTCAGATTTGATGGCAGTGGTTAAAATGAATAAATTCTATCCAGGACTCCTTAGGGAAATGGCCCCTGTACCACACATCCTACAGAAAGCTCTAAAAGTTAGAAAATGGGAAATAATACATGGAACAAGGTGGTAAATACTGTCCTGGCAAACTCTAGGAAAACCTTTTTAGTTTGATCAATCTTGCTTAGATGCAGAATTGGTTATATTCCTATTTTTGTTCAATATAAACTCATAACTATATAAATACTTTTCTAAGGGGGGTACTATTATCTTAAAAACCTTATTTTAATGACAATTCTTTACTTTTTTGGTTAGTTATAATGATAGTGCATATGCTATGATTTTAATACTGGAAATTCACCATTCATTAATAGATGTTAAAGTGCTTAAAACTGGACCCCTGAATTCTTGGTCATTACTCCATTCTCGGCTGTCATCACACAGTGAAGTAGACAGTGATGACTGTCCTTTCCGTCAGGAGTCCCAGATACAATTTATTCATTTTAAACACTGCCATAAAATCTGACTTTTTGTGCGTTGTGCTTTCCCAGGCCTTTCTTTTTGAGTACAACATGAAAATCCCGGCCTCAGCATTCACTGCCCTCGGGCTGCGTGCTCCGCCTCAGTCACCACCGGATCTTCTTCTCCTGTGGACGTAACTGTCACCCGGTCTTCCGTTCATTGTTCTCTTGCTTAGCCTTTCACACTGCTGTAAGTGTATTTCTGCAAGAGGAGTGATATTTTAAGCAATCATTTGTGATTTATTTTTCCATTTAATATGCGCTTGCTAGCTCCTGCATTGTTGCGTTGTGCATACCTATAGTACGCATGCACTAGATTTGACTCCTCTGTGAGATTCTGAGCACTTCTTAAAAACAATTGACTGAATAATTTCCCCTCTTTTTTTCTCCCTGCCTCTTCCTCTTCCCTCTTCTCTCCTTTTTTGTTCTCTGTGTTCCTCCTGTTAGTCCTGTTCTCAGCTGCATCCAACACTTGTACCTGCAGCTAGCTGCTATCTCTTTCCATCTGCAGGGATTGCGGGTCCCTTCAGTTGTACTCACAGAGCAGATTCACCCTTCCCCCACGCATCCTTTCTCTCCATACAATTACTCATCACAGGCCCAGGGACAAAATGCTAAGAGGAAGAGTAGGAGATGTACGGTCTAAAGCAGTAAATAGGGATGCGTACCTTCTTTACTTCAGTAGTTCTTGCGCGCCATTGAAGGGCTCCTTAAGCCAAATTTCCATTTATTAAACTGAGGGTAGAGCTTGAGGCATCACGTTTCCAACAAATTTCCAGGCAGTGTAAATGTCACTGGTTTAGGAACTGCATTCTGAGTACTATTTCAGAGCAGTATTTGAGATAGTTAAAAATTATTCAGAAGTCCTCAAGGTCATGAACCTTACATCAGTCTCACAACCCCTCTACGGATACACTAGAAAGCTGATGCTCAGTGAACTAGGGTTAGCAATTTGGGTAGCAGTTAAATGTTTTTTTCATCATGTAGGAAAAAAAAATCCCACAAATATTTACTTGAGCTGTTGTACAAATTTAAATTAATACTTGCCCTTTTTTGGTAGAATAGCTAAAAACATTTCCTGAAATTCAAAAATGAACGTTTGTTAACATAGTTTCACTTATTTTCATATTTTGTGGAATTCATTCTAAGTATGTTCTTTAAATTCTGCTTACCAATGTACCTCACTTTACTTAAGGCAAAGGTGATAGATTTCATATAGACTGTAGTTCTGTAGACCAAAGACTATTTTGAATGGACAAAGGGAACTGGCTATTAAAAGTTAGATATAAAAATCCTTTTGAATTGTGAATAATTACCTTCCAGTTTAAATCTTCTTGGAATTCAGGACTGTGTATGTTCTCTCACATCAGAACATGCATGCATGTGACATGTGGTGCATCTTAGGGGTGTACTAGAAAGGTACAACCTAAGATCAACAGTGACGGCCTTTGGTATCCACTTGCAATTTGAATGGCAAAAGTTGTCCATTCTCATTGTGCGTTCTGCACAACCTCATGTTAGCTTCTGCCTCTCCAGATCATAAATGCTCCTGATTTGCGTATGCTAGGCTGTTATACTATTCTCATAAACCTCTCTTCATCGGAGAAACAGCTTCCGTCAAAATGAGTCTTTAAAAATATTTACCAAGCTGTAATAAACAACACTCCTCAAATGTGCTATCTCTATATAAAAAAAACCTCTTGAGGGACAACACCAGTTTTATTTTTACTCATTAGGCACTGCACTTTTGCCAACAGTAGTAAATGATACGGTCAATGTAGCTCATGGAAATAGAGCTTCTTTTTTAAATCTGAAGGGATAATATATATTCTCTTCTCTGTTTATTCAGATTCAGATAGATAAAAATATCGCCTTAAAAAAAAACTGTTCCTGGCAGACAAGAAGATATTTATATTCAGTCCTGTGCATGAGGATCTATAGTTAAGTAAATGGAAAAGTACTAGATCAAATTATATTGCCTTTAGCAGGTAATAGCAGTGGGAACTCCTTGGTAGTGACTATGCCATTCAATGTATTTATTAAGGTGTTATTTAAAGTAAGAATGGAAATAGCAGAGCAAACTTTGAAGCTGACATGAGCAATGGGTGCCTTTTGCACCAGGGCTGCAGGTAGTTTGGAAACTTGAGCTGTGTGGCTGTGAAAGAGATGGAAACACTAGCCTACAAGAGCCTACAGACAGCAGGAAGATTGGGCCTGCATCTGGAAAAGCCATCAGTGGCTCTTCCCCACCCACACACAGCAAAAGAAATGGGAGCTAGGATGCAGGGCAGGAGGAACTGCAATAGGGATTAAGTGCAACTCTTTGGAATAACTATACATGAACAATTTCTGATGATTTGCTCCCCATAAAAAGGAACTACTTGAAATAGGTATTTTAAAAATATTAATCTCTTTGCATTGTCTATCAAACATTTCAGCCGTCCCACATTTTCTTTATTTGCTTCATTTTTCTTTCTCCTTTTCTTTCTTTCTTTCTTTTCCTACCACATTTTCCTTCCATCTTAACTTTCTTCTGCTTTTTTTTCTAGGTCTTTTCCATTTCTTTATCCTTCCATTTTTCATACTAAACATTAGCTGGGTACTGAATAGACTTAACAAATGATATGTTGGTTTCTGTCCTAGACTTCCTTGATGAAGAGTAATGAGAAGATATACACAAGTAGTTAGGCAAAGGCACAGTAAAAGAGACAGGGGATGGGAATTATAATGTGGCTCCAGACAGATGTCAGATTAGCAGAGTTAACTCCCAGCCCAACATACTTTCACAAAGCAGGCTTCATGATTTAACATCTGTACAATAGTCTTGTGTCATTTCCTCATGTTCTCTACCAGTCCATGCTTCCTGTGGCTGTCAGCATTCCTGGTGTATTTTTTAGGAGTTTAAGATCCATAATTTCAATCATCCACACACCCATTAAACTGTGCATCCCTGCATGCATCCATCTGTCTGTCTGTCTATCCATTCGTCCATCCATCCATCCATCCATCCATCCATCCATCCATCCATCCAAATATTTATCTCATGATGAAAGTACTTCTTCCCCTAAAAATTTATATGTTGAAGTTTTAAATGTCAGGGTGATAGTATTTTAAGTGCAGTGTTTGGGGGAAGTGATTTGGTCAGGAAAATGGCATCCTCAATAATGGGTTTAGTGTCCTTACACATAAAGTAAGTCCATGAACATTACTTTGGCTTTCTACCACATGCAAACCCAGCAGGAAGCTGTCATCAGTGAAACAGGAAGTCAGCCCTCACCAGTCACTGAATCTGCCTATTTCTTACCTTGAGGAATTCCAGAGAAAGAGAAACACAAAGATATACAAATAAAATAAGAAGAAACAGCTGGACCCAAAGTTAACAGCTGATGAATCCTGGTTTTAAAAAAATATGGAAATTTATTGTGCTATTCCTCAAATATATTTTTAGAAATAAACTATTCCAAAACAAACAGGTAGAAAATATGATCTTACATTTTATCATTTTATTGTGCTCTCCTAGTTTAATATTTTTATACTGTGAAATGAGGTTCTAGATGTATAACAATGTATGTTGAAAATTATAATTTTGTCTTATTTTTCCTAACAGGAGCATCTCTTTGCTACTTTCTATCTTTAAAAATATGTCAACATTTAAAGAACAATGTTAAGTGAGAACACCAGATTTACCACAATTAACTGACATATATCTAAATTTTGTTTACTTTTTAGATATGTCTGATTACATATCTATCATCTCTTTTTATCATCTATATTTACTTGATCAAAAAAATTTCTATTCTATGCTCCCAGTAAGTTTTCCTTTGGGATGACTGATGAATTTTACCAGTATATTAAATTATATATTCTTTAACAATATTAATATACAGTTTCCATTAGTTTTTCTACCAAAGACTATTAAGAGGTTTTAGCAAAATTCCAGGGACTTGGTAAATGTCCAATAAACATTCATAAAGAGAGTAAAGAAGCAAGCCAAAGCAAGGAATAGAGAAAAACTACAAAGAAGAAAATTAAGATCAAAACTAGTCTACATTGTCTACTGTTCCTTCTACCATGGCTTTGATTCAAAAGGGATTTGTTTGCTTGGAATTCTGAATGCTCCTTCCCATTAATTACTCTGAAGTTTAGAGTTGATTTTACCTTGTTACTGAGTTCTAAAAAAATAAAGATCTAGAGTTTTTCAGAACATGGAGCAAGACTACAGATCAGTCTCAGAGTTTCTTTGACCCTATGATAGTGTACACTATATTGAAACCCTAAAAGTTAGTTGTGGGATTCTGAGGAGAAACTCTGTGTCATTATTTTCTAGATACTGTGAAAGATTCAGAGAAGGATAGGAACGACCTAAAGGGAATCCCATTAGTGAGAATGATGTTGATTTTAATCACAGTGAGATGAAATATTTGTCTCCTATTAAAGTGTATTAAAATGTCTTCAAATGCTTTATGGAGTTTTTCAAAATAGTTGTTTATTCCATGAAGAACTGGAGGACAGTCTACTACAGGGAACTGAAAGGTCAGAGTGAAGGAGAGAGAGAGTTTGGTGGCTGAAGCTGGACGTAGGTTGTGTCACTTAACTAGCTTTGAGGCCTGAGCATGGCGCCTGGGAAAATGAAGAGCCGTGGTGACGCTCACCCTCTCTGGCTGTGCGACTTGGGCCTGCTGGTCCACTTTCTCCAGTCCTCCTGTCCCTCCCCCGGGCTCTGGAACCACTGTTCTCCTCACCACTTCTGATCCATGGAGGAAGACTACAGATAATAAAATGTAATGTGTTTTAGAAAATCTAAAAGGAAAGATTTTGAATGTGCTCACCATATAGACGTGATAAATACTAGTGGAGATATAAAAAACTGAAAAAAGGGCAATGACAGTTGTTTTAAATTCTGCTTGATAGTGCACAGCATATACTCAATATTTTATTATCAGGCCTTCATGTTTGTTCTTTTTGTCATAGTTTCTTCACAGTGTGTGAATACTGGTCTGATAAAAAACGTCATCATGGTTGAAGAAAATGACAAGTAAAGAATCTTTGTTTTGTATTACTTCACTCTTTCTTGTCCAACAGAACCTGTACCTAATGCCTCTGATGCCTTTTGAGTAATTTTTAACTATGCTCTCATTTTAATAAACTACTTAAAAATGGTCCAACAGGTTAACATTTATTACCTAGGCTAAACTAGTTTTACCCCTGTAATGTACTTTTCAAGTTACACTGTATTAGAGAAAATTTAGGAAAAGATGCATGGACTTTATTAACATGCTAAATAAGGAGGGTGTTTTGCAGATATTGGGAAGACCCCCCTTTATTGTGTCAAGCATATTTTATTCACCATAAGAAAAAATGAGTAGTTCTTTTAAAGTTATTTTTAGTAGGTCTTTAAAAGGGAATGTTTATTTAAGTGATAATCTAACATTTGAATTTATATTTCACTTAAATTTTTTTCTGTTATGTGGAGATTATTTTTGCTGAGAATACAACCTATCCACTGAAATAGTTCAGGTATTAAGCAGTGGAACACAACAATGCTGACCTTACATAGTACTCGGAACCGGTAGGTGGAACTGCTTCACTCAGTGAACATAAACTTTGGAAGTCTTCCTGCCAGACCACAAACATGTACAGGACAGTGTACCTTTCCCTGTAAAAGCTTCCAGATACTGTAACTTACTTTCCACCCATTTAAACATCCATTTATGCATGCTTTTCCATTAGAAGACAAATTACCTGCCAATAATTTTCTTTGCTTTTACTTTTAAAACATCAAACCTAATTTTTAGCTAAAGTTACTACTATTTCTCTATTAGATGCATATGTGGAAGGCAGGATGAGTTCCTTAATCTTTTATGTCTAAATATTATATGAATAAATATCTAGACCGCAGATGAGATGTCACTTCCTAATTCACAGCACCTATTAGCATAGTTACTTTCACACGCTCTTTTCCTCCTAAAATTTCCCTGTATAACTTTATAAGCCTTAGATACATTTGAGCTTTTATAAAATGAATCTAGCATGTGATAGGATTGTTTGGAAGGGATTTTATTATTATCTTGTTTATTATTATCATCTTGTTGACCACAGAGAGATATGCAGACTAAATAATTATACTTTGGTGAGTCAGCTGCTGTTAGAAGGAGCGTCCCAGAGTTTTGAGTGATGGAGGATATTAAGTGACAGCAGCCTTCACAGTGTCTTGTTTAAAGTGTTGGTCTTAGATATTTCTTCCTCAAAGCTCAGGTAAATAATTTGAAGAAAGATCTAGGCAAATATATCACTTTGTGACAGTTGTAGAATTGTGAGAAATTGAAAACTTTAAACCCATAGAATCAATGTGGAACAGAATGAACTAATATTTACCACACACACATGAATATATCCCAAATGTGTCATGTGTACATATATAATTTTGCATTTTGGCTTACAGTATCAAATGGAACTGTGTATACCAAAGTTAACTCTTTTCTAAAAGTACAGCAAACAGAAACCTTTATGAACAAGATGTTTTTATTTAACTGTCTGCAGTAATATGAAGTATATAAAAGTAGTAAATGTACAAGTGAAAGGATTTGCCAATACAGTCATGACATATTCACTTGAGGTATTCAAAATGAACCTCATATTCAAAATGAATCCTTTAAAGGGATGTAATTATAACACCATGGTAAGATGCTTATGTATCCATGCCAATACCCTAAAACACAACTTGGATCATCCCAATTCACACAACAGTTTAAATCTATTCAAATAAAAATGTAATAAACCTATACAGTTTTTATCTTTACTTTTCACAACTTGATGTCAGTTAGTTCTACTTTTGTTTTAGATCTTATACCAAATAAGCATTTTTAGCATAATTACATGAATGTTATTAAAGTAGCATACGAGTAGTAGACAGAGAACTCCTGGCTTGGAAGTGGTTAATTCTGAGTGGGTAATAACAGTCGCAATCCATAGAGTATCCTGTACTTCTCCTGCTTATTTTACTTAATCCTCACAACAGACTTTAATTCAATTTAAACCTTGCAACACCTCCGTGAGGTATGCATCATGATTTCCATCTTAAAACTCGGGCTTAAAGACCACATTATGAGTATGTGGTAGGAACCATGCTTACATGAGCCCGCAGTGGAGTGAATAAGAACTTCATGAGTTATGGTAGGAAAATAATAGATGTAAAGTCCTCAGCTTAATATACAGTGCAAATCTTTTATGATTATTTGTTCACATAGACACGCACACACAAACGATGGTAGGAGTAGATTTACAAGTTCATCTTATGATATTTCAAGAGATATTTTACAGAAAAGAAAAAAAATTTTTATTGTTTCATAAGACTGAACCAGTACAAATGTGACAATTATGAAATATGGAGTTCTATTAAATATATAATTTCTAAGATAGTGGCTTACCTTGCTCTTTATTCCTGGAAATACTCAGACAGAGTTATGCTTCAGAAGCATTTCAGAAGGGAGATTTATACTGAGTGAGAGTTTTTATAAGAATTTCTGTTTATTTAACACCCTGCATTCTTTTTAACACCAACTTTCTATAATTTAGTTGTGTTTTCTCTTTTACTCTTAATTATATTTTGGTTCTTTATATATACACAGTTAAAAGGCATCTTTTCTGACAGGTGTGTTAGGAAATTTCTGGCCTCTCAGCTGCTCAGGTAATTGAGGCAGGAGGACTGTGAATTTGTGGTTTACATGGGCAGCTCCTGCCTCAGTCACCTTCTTAAAATGATGTATGAAAAGGTGTGGAGATGTAGGAGGCTTAGCAAGTTTGTCTAGCATGTATAATTGCTGGGTTCAATCCTTAGTATCATAAAAATAGGAAAAAAATAAAGAAATGTATCTTTTCTTCTACTTCTGTGCTTTCAATATGGGCCCTTGTTATTAAAAAAGAATGCATTTCTATTTTCCCAGTTAGACACTTTTTGGTATTGTTGCAGTCTGAGCTTGATGTGCTCATTACAAATAATGTGAGCTCTGGATGAACTTGATAAAATGGATGCTGTCCAAAGATCTCAAATACGATCTCTTTTCTATGATATGGGGCAGGTGGTGTCTCCAAGGCCTGTTCTGGACAATGATTTGGAATTTGGAGCCAAAGAAGGCGGAGGCAATTAGCAGAGGCAAATCTTAGGTGTTTCCAAGGTCAACATCCAAAGTAAACAGCCTGAGAACAGTTGCCAAGCCAAATGGAACAAAATGAGGAGGGTGAACCAATTCTCACATCAAGGGGGCAGAGAGCAAGAACACATAATTTCAGAAAGGGTTCAAACTTGTGGTTTTGGAGATTCTATGCCAGGCCTTTAAGACAAAAGGTATTAATGGTCCAGTTATTGTTGCTAAAGTTAAAGCTCAGTATTCAGGTTTAATGGCAGTTTGGCCCTTTGTGATAAAAGAAGTGGGTTTAGGTTGCAGTTTGGACATTTGGTCTCTAACAAGGTCACTGTCGCTGGTTTAAAGCAACAAAGTGAAAGCAAGAGTGGAGGAGTTTTCTTCTCCACATCTGAGGGTGTGTCATATTCCTAGCCTTGGAGCATGGTAGTGGCTGGAGGAGGCTGGCACTTGTGCTCATATTAAATTGATATCCTAAGGCAATATTAATTTATTAAAACATTTAATCAGTTTTACAGATAAAGTTGCTGCAGTCTCAAGTCGTTGCAGGGCTTGCTATATTTTTTGGTGTTCCATTTGTCTAATTAATAAGCATCCACATGTTAGTCTATAATGACTAGCAAGAAATCACTTTGTGTTAAATATTTTATATCCTCATTAGGTCATACCTGGATGAGACGATTTACTGTTGCTCCACAGTTGACTGTTATGATTGTTCAAACAGATGATAAGTTTATACAACTCCAAGGCTATGTCAAAGTTGACTGACATATACACTAAAACTATGGGAAAATTCACTTTTGATTCCATGTTATTTATTCTGGTGCTTCCTTAGAATGTAGTACTAGCTTCTCATATGTTATAACAAATGTGCCATTAATCTAATCAGATAGTGGTCATCTCCTTTTATTGCATTTAGAACAATTCATCACCGAAAACTGAATTCTTGTCCACTGGGGTTTAATATGAGTTCTACAAAGTGATCCTGAAATTTGTATTTATGTATGATATTCCCTACATTGCCTTTTAACAGTCATCAAAGAAATTAAGAATGTAAACTGGGATTTACGGATACTAAGTGGTTTTTTTATCATTATCTTATTTATAATTTTTAGAAGATAACCTTAGAAGACAAACAACAGCATTTTGCCAAGGTTTTGTGAGAAGTCTCAGACACAGAAAGGTCAGAATGTATTGCTGGTAGAAATACTAAAAACAAAAATAAAAACAAAAACATGTGAATGAAAAAGAGGCTGTTTCTCCCCCAAGAAGACATTTTCCAGTAAGTATGATCTTAGTAAAATCCAATAAATACATAAATTCTTGGCAAACTTTAGTTACATAAATAATTATTTGTGGATTTGAAAAGGTGTTAAAGGAAACGGGTTATTCATATTATAGGTTTATCTAGTAATTTGAAGTAATCTTGGGATTAGAATTTTTTTCCAGCAATTTTCTTAGACAACACTTCAATATTCAAAAACATATGGTGTTTACGATTTCACCCACAGGCTATTTTTCCAAAATGACTTCACTGATGGGCAATCATAGGATTTTCAAAATAGATTTTAATACTCAATTTTACTTCCTCTCTCTTCTTTTTGATTTTTAACCCTTTGCTACAGTCACATAAATTTGTTTTGTTGTTATGGAATTAAGGATGATTTAACCTATGTAAATGCACAAAGACATATGGATAATATATATACATAGAATATTCTCTCTCTCTTTGTTTACTTTATGTAAAAGCTAGGACATTTTAGATGAGTTTAGCTAAGGAAGTAGTCCCATTTTCACATGATGTGAGTCACAGAACAGCGATCCTGAGTCGAGGGTCTTCCAGTCATTTAACGCATATGGAATAACTGCTGACGTTTGGGAAACAGTAATTTCAGTTTAGTTCTTAAAGCCCACATGATATCTTAGGCTCTTGAAAGGTACTTTCATTCACTTTTGTAGTGCTGTAGATTGATCATCATTGGAAACCAAATCACATCAAAGTAAAGCCATTTATTCCACACATTATGGTTATGGAGTGCTGGCCCAGAATATGAACATAGTTCTGTCTGGCTTCCAAGGAGACTGGGAATGACAAGACTGTGACACGCCATGCTGGGGAACTATTAAGGCAGAATGTGGATTAATTCTACTTTTCCACTGCCGATGTTCAGAGCACTGCCTCAGCCTAGGTGACAGTACATAGTTGGCAGATCGTGCATCTTTGTATGAATTTCATCTTTCCCATCTCCTCAGTGTAGACAGGAGTAGAGAGTAGTTCTGGAAAACACTAGTTCTAGAGTCATTTGGATTGAAGTTGGGGCTCAGGTTAAGGTACTCTCTAAGTACATAATCATAGGAAAACTACTTATCTTCAATAAATTTATCAGTATCAACTTATCTCAATAAATTTCAGTATTTGCATTAGTAAAATGGGTCTCTTATTAGTGCCTGAAAAGTCTAAAAACTGACATTTACTGAGACAGTGTGTGTGAAGCCTTCTGTAGAAAATACTTGGTGTATATTATGCCCTCAAACTGATACTTTTAATTACTATAATAGACTATAAACATTATAATATTAACATACATTCGTTTACTTTTTCATAATGCAAAAATTATCTGCATTATTTCTAAATTACACAGAAATCAGTTAATTATCATGAAAGATAATGAAATAAGTGTTAAGGGTTGGAATACAGTGAATGGTAAATGATAGAGCATGGTTTGCAGTAAATGCTTTTTGGTTTGTTCTCCTGATAGAAATCATTGTGGGCTTCTCGTATCAATTCTGTTTGTACATATTCTGTTTTGCATACTTATCTATAAATCAGTAAACCTACATATAGAAACATTAGAATCATATTTATAAATAGTTCTGTTTCATTTAAAAAACACAGCAGTATCTAACAGTATTTCCTTTTATTATTTCTCAAACTCACCAATGCCATAGTTGATTTCATCTTTTTTTCTATTTTTGAGTTTCTTATGTATCATCATTATGTGAAAAAGGTACAGACATCTTTGCTTGGGTTTCATATTTTGAATATATTCCAGTCCTGGAATTATAGGTTCCCAAAATATAGGGACAATTTCAAGTTCCTCAGGACATCTTCTCTTTGGGAAAAGCAGCATATTTCAACCAGAAGTACAGGAGAACGCTTTGCTTTTGGGGTCCCCTTCTTGTCTTTTTCTTCTCCACCTTCTTTCTTTCATTTCAGTAGCACTGCAGAAAAGATTAAAAGTGAAGTCCTTTTAGAAAAAGAATTGAGATCCATTACATACAGGTACAAATTTCCTATTATGAATGTGACAATTATGCATGGCAAATATGGACCAAAAAAGCAAAATATGTACTAAAAAGTAATTAACTGACTTCACTTTAGGAGCTATGCCTAATATATTTAAGAATTATACATTTGATGGCCGGGGAGTTGGCTCAGTGGTTCCAGCGCCTGTCTTGCAAGCGCAAGGGCCCAGGTTCGATTCCCTGGTGACCACATAACAATACTGGGTATGGAGACCCACACCCAGCAGCAACCAGTACCACATACCACAGTGCCGGGTGTGGTGGCTCACGCCTGTAATCCCAGCACTCGGGAGGCAGAGGCAGGAGGATTGTGATGTGAGTTGGAGGCTGAGCTCAGGGCCAGCCTGAACCACAAAGCGAGACCCTGTCTCAAAAAAAAAAAAAAAAAGAATTATACATTTGAAAATAGTCATGGTGAATGCTGGTTGGACCTTGCTTACCTTTGCCATTGCTGTTGATATGGGCACAAATGATTTAATGTTATTTTCTGGGGAGACCCCAAGTAGGTCACACAGCAAAGAGCATCTTCAGTTTGTAGTCATGGGGAAGATATTTTTATTCTCAATTTTGTTTACTCCAGGTGAAGTCGTTTTATTCCAATTTAATGCATTCTCAGTGAAGGTGAAGCTGCTATGCACACTTAATAACACAGGAAAGAGAAAGAGGAACAGAAATATGACACTTGGCTTTTGGCAAAAGGAAGAAAGAACCACTTAGAGTTTCACAGCTGGTGGATAAACACAAGCCATAACTACAGAGTTAACCAAATATCTTCCACTCTTTAGAAAAAATACTGGCATCTCATTTGGATGTTTTCTTTTTTTTTATTGCAGTATTATGCAAGGAAAGTGGTACTTAAAAAGCCATAATCCATCGCTAAAGGCATTAGTTTCCTTTTACAGTTCAGATGTAAATGCAATATGCTATGAAAGACATGTTACATTCTTTAAAGTGTCTTTTAATAAACAAGGTACAATCCCAGTCCTCTTGGATTTTGAACCCTAGAAAGTTTCACCAGCAGCTATCGTAAATGCAGATATTTATAATAATGGCAAAAATCTGAAGGCCAGGGGACACTGTCCAGTATTAAAGGCCATCCTTCCCTACGTGAGAATCAACTTAATAAATGATCCTCTCCTTTCAGTTAGGTATTTAAGGAACAGCTTAAGTGCAGGAAAAAAAAATGTTTTGTGGTATCAGAAAGTATTTGAATGTTTTGGGTGAGAAATTTAATAGCGACCTTTTTAGAGAGACTCAGAGATTTTCAGCAATTGGGTTAGAACCTGTAGGCACATTTTATGTGGTTAGGCATGCTTCGCGGCCCCCAGCACTGCCCTCAAAACCTCAGGATTTTGTTTCTCCTCTCTCCTCCCTCTGTCTGCTCTGTTTATGTATGTGGGACAAGGCCTATTGAGTGTGGCTGATCTCTCCCAGCTGTGGCCTCTCCATTCACCCTAATTTCTTTCTTCATAGCTCATTTGGACCCAAGCAGTGATGAAATTGCAGACTGGTGAGTGTGTCCTGCCACGAAAACCATAGGCAAGATGTGGTCACAACCAGAAGGGCGCGCAGGAGGGAAAACCCCATCTGGACCATGCAATTGGAAAAGCATAAACTTCTCCTTTCTTCATTTAAGAAAAATCAGCCATGCAGCCTTTTGTTGCTCTCTACTCTAGCCAGAAACCACTTAAGTTGAAATTCTCGGTTAGTGCAAGAAAAGTCCAAAGGGACTCTAGAATATACACTGTCTACTTTTCAAGTTTTATGCTGAGCCCCCTTTTCCCCTCTCCCTGTGGACTTGTCTTGAGCTCAGTGTAGAAAGTACCTCCCAATGTACATCTGTCATTGATCACCCTGAGAGGGACCACTGTGTGCCCTGTGGGTTTGTTTTCCAATCACTGCTAGACAAGGAGAGTTTGCTTTCTGTTTAGATTCAGCTGAAAATCTTCCCCCAAAGAGCAGAGAGTTCCAGAGAGTCCATGTTCATCTACATGTGGAGGAAAAAATAATACCTTTTTCTGATTCTTAACCTGATTTAGTTATTATTTTGACTTTTGTTCTGCAGTGAAGATTTACAGAATTGTACAGGTCTGTTTTGATAGTAAGCAAGAGATCTGGTTGCTTTTATTTTAATCAACCATCAAGACATTTCCTAGTCATGACGATAGTTAAAGGATGGCTTTCTCAGTGCTTTCGGTGTATTACATTCACCTCTCCTGGGGGATATCAGAGTAATGTTACTGTACACGGAAGACAATACTCAGAGACCCAGCTCTGGCCCTAACTGGCTGTGTAACCATAAGTAAATCATCAAATCTCTTCTGCCTCAGGATCTTTATCTATGACAGGAGGATGGAGAACTTCTTCACTGTAAGCCATATAGACTTCTTTCTGATACTTCTGAAAGCAAATTGGGGAGGAAAGTAAGAAATAAATGCTGTTTAGTGACCCCTGAGTACCAGCATGTGGAATATATGAAATGCTTTTTGTATATTATTCATTGCAAGTTAAGTGTTATTATTAAGTCCATTTTGTAGGTGACAAAGTTGAGATGTGGAACATGAAAGGAATGGCCTAAAGCTGTAAGTTTTCCTGATAATAAAGCTTTCCCTTTTCATAACTACTATATATATATATATATATATATATATATATATATATAATGATCATAAAAAACATACTGGTTCATGCCATATCTTAATTCTCATTTTTCCCATCCCTCTGCCCTCTCTAAACCCTCCAGCCCACAAGTGTTTGTTTTCATAAACTCTAGACATATTCCATTCAAATTTTAAAAGGCAGTAGGACAAGTTGAGGTTAATTCTGAAGCCTCAAAGAAAATTCTGGAGAATCTTGGAAAGTGTGGAGAAGCCAAAGGGAGCTGCCATTTATTTCTATAAAGTTGCTTTTTAAAAGTGATACAGTTTACGAGGTCAGAAGTTCTCCTTGGAAAAGATATGTAGATTTTAACTTAAAATCTAGAGAATATTCTCAAATATCTGATTTCTGTGTTTTCTTTTTCTTTTCCAATATTGCAGCATTTTTAAAAAAAATTAGACAAGATAATAAGTAGCCAGTGACTATTGGAATCTTCTCATGGACATAATCATTTAATATCAATCCCAATTTGGCTCCTTTGTCATTAGTAGAGCAGTATTCATGGACAATGTTGATAGTTTCCCCACTTGGTTGACCAAAATCATTTGGGGAAATTTTAAAATGTTGGCTCCCAATTCCGTTAAACTGTATAAGAACTGCTGAGGAGCAAGACCAGGTCAACTGAATTTTTTAAAGGCTCCTCAAATGATTCTATTGTGCAACCAAGTTTGGGGAACTCCTGGGGGAGGCTGAAGAAGTCTGTGAAGAGGGTAGACATCGCTCTGGAAGGTCAAAAGGATTTTCACTGTTTAGGGAGACGCAAAGAGCAAAATCACCTGGAGACTCACTTCAGTGCTGTTTGTGGTACTGAGGACTCAGCTGAGGAAAGCATTAAAATTTTCTGTGATTTGTTTGGCTTTGTTTGAGTGTAATTTTCTTTTAAGTAAATGGACACCATGACAATTTGGTCATTGCTTTGTATTTTCTGTGTTTAAGGGAAAACTAAAATAAATAAAATGTTCAACTTATCATCCTAAAAGGATGGCAGACTTCTTTTGTGAAGAACCTTGGATCAGAACGCATTGTAGGGAAATTAAGCCTAAGTTTTCATTAAATTCCTTGGGAATATGTTTAGAAATATGTGAGCTATATATCAAAAGATTTTACTTCCTTTTGAGTCATACCACACACTTTGACATGCCCTCAGTTTAATGAGAGGCATTGGTTTTAGAGAATGAGCATTTCAGTATAGGTAATTTACTTTAGATTTATAAAGCTTTTTTTTTCTATTATGCATATATTCTTTGTTTTCCTCCACAGTTTTCTTTTAGCTGCAATTAAATTGGTTTTTATATGAGGTATTTATTTTTTGAGATGATGGAAAGGGCAAGAACTGTATTTGTTTCAGTGCATGCAAAGGAAGATAAGAAAGTTTTTGTGGTTTATAAATTAATGAGTACATTTTCACAGAGTGAAATTAGTGACCAGCATCATAGACATTCAGAAGTAAAATAGCTTGAAAATCCTTAAGTCAATGATTCCAAGTTTAGAATTTTGAAATGAGTATATTTTATGTATAATAATACTTCTTTTTCCCCCATGTAGTCGTGACTGGAGTTTTTCTTCTCAGTTCGATTAGTCAGACATGAACATACTAGAGGGAGTTCTAAGAAAAACCCCTTCCATCAGTTTACTGGTTGTGAATAATTTGGTTTAGCTAATATGATATTTTCTAATATATAGGACTTTAAACATTTTTCTTTATTGAGCTCATTGGTACATGGTAGCTATCAATTGTGATCACATCACCATTGAGAATTTGTGTCTGTATAAGAGGTAGCTTGAATACATAAGGCTCTTGTTGAGGCAAAGAGATGGTATGGGTCTGTCCCATTGATTTCAGAAAAATAAACACATCTATAAAACAAAATGCTACCAGAAGGAAAAAGGCTAATGGCTACAGGCCTGTTTGCTTTTAATTATTTAAATTTCATCAGGGAAAAGCCAACTTGAAGGAATATTAAAATTCAAACTAAATTTGTTTAAAAACATGGTGCTTCCCACCAACAGTGGAGAAGGGTGACTTTTTCTCTGCAGCTTTGCCAACATTTGTTGCTTTCTGATTCTGAAATGGCAGCCATTCTTTGTGGAGTGAGATGAAATCTCAATGTTTTCATCTGCATCCCTCAAATGACCAATGATGTCTAGCATTTCTTCATAAACTTCTTAGCTGCTCTTACTTCTTCCTCTGAAAAGTATCTGCTCATTTCAGATGCACATTTTTGAATTGGGTCTTTAAATTTGGGTGGGCTGATTTTTTATATTCTAGATAGTAGTCCTTTGTCTGAGGAACAGCTGGTAAAGATTCTTTCCCATATTGTTGATTGCCTTTTTGCTCTATTGGTGGTTTCCTTTGCTGGTGCAAAAGATTTTTAATAAAATGAGATCTCATTTGTTGATTTCTTCTGCCAATTCTTATGCTATAGAGGTTTTGTTTAAGAAGTTCTTTCCCTAAGCCAATATCCTCAAGAGTATTACCTAACCTGTTTTGCAGCAGATTTAGTATGTCTGTTTTAATATTTAGGTCTCTTATCCACTTTGATTTTAGCTTGCTACATGGTGAAAGAGATGTGTCTAACTTTAATCTTTGGCAAGTTAAAGCCCAGTTTTTCCAGCACCACTTGATAAAGAGACTATCTTTCTTTCACTGAGGATTTCTGGCTCCTTTGTCAAAGATGAGATGTCTCAGTATAGCTGGAGTAGATTCTGGATCTTCTAATCTATGGATTGGAGATTGCATTTGACCTGGCTATAGCTCTGCTAGGTATGTACACAAAAGAATTAAAAGATTCATACCACAGCAATATATGTGCACCCATGTTTATAGCAGCACAATTGGTGATTGCTAAATCTTGGAAACAACCAGAATGTCCATCAACTGGAGACTGGATAAGAAATCTGTGGTTCTTCTATAGAATGGAGTATTATTCTGCTATTAAAAATGATAAGATTGAGTCATTCATACTCAAATGTACGTACCTTGAGGACATCCTCCTAAGTGAAATAAATAGGCCACAGATGTGTAAATATTGTATCTTTACTCTGGTATGAGAAAATTAAGATGTAGATGAGTTGTAGTGTGTATAGTTGATATTGTGAAATAGAAAATATTTAAAAGGAAAGAGGGTGTAGGAGTAAGTAACAAGGGGAAAAATAATCTAACAATAATAAAGAGAAAAGGAAACAAAAGTTATGGATGCAGAGGTGGGGGGATGCCGAATGGGGGGAAGGGGAAAAATGAGAATTGGGTCATGTCATATTCTGGTACAAACTCAGTGTTGAATGCGATGATGATGTGTATTCACAATGTACCAATAAAGATTTGAATATAAAACAAAACAAAACATGGTCCAGAAGAAGAAGCAGGGTAGACATTGAAGTAGAACTTGTGAATGGTGTAAAACTGATTTGAGATTCATCTGCACTTCCTACTTTCTAGGAGGCCATGGGATTAGGAAGGAGGGGTGGTGTTTGCTCCCGAGGCAAAGATTGCTCATGTCTGGCTTGTGTGGTGATTGCAGTGTTGACTGAGGTGTGTGTCGGGGAAATATTGTATCACGAATCTGCTTCTGGCTTTCCAACCAGCCCCACTACATCAGTATGGAGCTCTGAGTGGGAAAAGAAACTTCCCACCACTCAGGGAAATTCTCCCTTCACAGTATCTGGCAAAATAACCTGAGGATTGCTTTCCCTGAGCTTAGTCAAAATGTCCTTTGATAGGAAACCCTATGCCAGCTAAGTGGCTCCACTCTGTTGTACTCTTAGTCTTGAGTAGCTTTTCTGAAAATAGTACTATTGGTCTATGAAGAGATTTTCCATGAGAGAATGCATTTGACCAAGGAAAAGTTCATCATTGCTATGAGCACAGCCACTCATGAGTTCATGTCTTAATGGCTGCAAGGAACATTTTCCTGATGGGAGAGCAACATGGGAAAAGAGGTATTACTTTGTGATTAATCCTTATCAACCTTATAGTGAATTATACATTAAAAAAAGAACAGAGCCTGAATAGATCTGGGGAACACTTGAACCCTTTGGGGATAATCTTTCTATTTTGGTGGTCAGGATATCCAGAGTTTCTAATGAAACTGCAGTCTGAATAGAAAGGTTATCAGTTTTCAAGACGTCACTCTGACCTTGGAATGTGGTCAAACCACTAGTCCCAGAACCATTCAGCATATCTTGCAGAGAAATAGATAAAACAATAGGTTTGCAAGAATGGGAAAATCAACAAGGGCACAAGCTGTCCAACTTTGGGGGTTTCCCAATATGGAAAAGATCACTACATACATTACTATACACATTCAGGACTCTGGCACACAGTTATAATGGTGGGAATTGATATTTCCAACAACATAATGAAAATTTCATTATCGCTAAAACACCTCACATATATTTGGATACTATAGATTATTTAGGACTCTAGGAATTTAGGCAGTTATCAGGAAACAGAGCATCTTGAAGGTGAGAGTCTGTCTTCATACGTTATAGTTTCAATCTCAGTTAATACAAGGCCACATGTGCAAGACAGGAACTGAGGCCAGGATGTGCCTGTGCCCCTGTGTGTGGATTTCATCACAGTACCTGCCCAAGAAAAGACCCATCACATATGAACAGTACCTAGTTCCATTAGGAGGCACATGTGTCTGGAAAGTACTTCTTAAACTTAGTGATTAGTGATTAGGAAAGTCCTTTTTTTAAAAAAAAATAACATAGGGGCCACAGAAATTAAGATAGAGTATTTGGTGGTTTGAGGTTTGTGTAAAATTTAGAAATTGATGATGCTTTAGGGAATCCTTCCTCTTTCCTGGAAGCAAAAATGAAGCAGAGAGGTACTGTAGCCAAAAATTCAGACTGTATTTTCCACTTTCAGCATTGCAATTTTCTTATTTTTAGGGGAGTAAATTGTTGAGGTTAATGTTTGAACATTGGTGGTAATGTTTAATGAAAGCTACATTTCCCCCCTTTATATCTATATTTTTAGAAGATTGGCTATGTAATTATGTATAATTTTATTATATTGAAGAAGCTGATTTGTTTCAACAGACTACATCTGTCTATTGTATGGTGGGAAAAGAGTGCCTGGGAAAGTTGCCTTTGTTGTGGAGATTTTATGCTTCTGTAGCTCTGTGTTTTACAGGGAGTGTTCTCACAAAGACTCAGATACACTTTGGAAGGTTGTTGGAGCAGAAATTCATCCCTTGAGTGATTACATCTGATTGGTAAGAGATAGATTTGTATAAATAGTGACCTCACTGGAAATGACAACCCTAAACTTCTCATAAATTTAAGAAAGTAGATGCTAAACATGCCTTCTGGCCTGAGTCTGTACATGATTGTCCTGCACAGCATGCCCATATCATACAACCTCTAATCACCATTTTTCTCATATGCTCAGTATCACTGTGTCTATTTAGAGGCAAGGGAAGGTTACCATAAATTTACATGGTCTTTTGAGTTTTGTGTATTTTGAGGTGCTCTTCAAGATACCCTCATTTTTTTGAAAATATATCCATCTCTGCTCCTGGCTTGTCAGGTTCTTTTTCCTGCAAAGACTTATGATTCTGAAATTCTAAGAAATCAAGAGGATTTACACAATCAGGTGAGAGTGTTCAGAATTATCCAGACAGAACAAAAGCATTCCTCAGGTGCTTAGCAGTAGAGAGGAGAGGCAGAAGAGGAGGCCAGTGTGTGATATGAGAAGAATGTGTTCTATCACTACTGGCTTTGAAGACGGTAAGACCACAGACCAGAGAACTGGGTGGCTTGTGACATCTTGAGAAGACAGGAAGGTGATCTCCCTTGAAACCTCCAGGAAAGAGTGATGAGACAATGAATTTCTAGTGTCTTATGCATGGTGTGAGGTGATTTGTTATGACAGCAATAGAAAATAAATATTGGAGGTGTAACAGTCACACGTAGACCTGGCCTTGCTAATTTGTTACTGTTGGATGTGCTGTGGGTACAACTCAGCTAAAGATGAAGGCAGTAATGATCATCTTTATCTTTCTAAAGCTCTATATACAACACAGAGGTACTTTGAATTTTCAAATATATATCTGTCAACTTCACATAGTCCCTTCTGAGAATACATGCAAGAAGATTAAACTAGAAGTTCAGTCCCTGGGAAATCTGGGTAGATTTGTCTAGATCAAATTGTAGAAATTAATTAACAGAATGTGTTTCAATTTTAAATAATTCTACTTTAAGAGCCAATTGGTGGCTTATTGGCAAATGAAAATTTAACCCCAGCAAGTTCTCACTTTGTTATTAGCTGAATAAACACAAGGGAGGGAGAGAGGGAAGAAGAGAGAAAGGTAGAGAGAGAGGGAAAGGGACGAGGAAGGAAGGGAGAGGGAGAAGGAAGAGACAGAGTGAGAAGGAGAGAGAGAAAGAGGAGCTGAGGAGGGAGGGAAGGAAAAAGAGAGAGAGGGAGGGAAGGAGGGAGGGAGAGAGAGAGAGAAAGAGAGAGAGAGAGAGAGAGAGAGAGAGAGAATGAATCAGATTTTCTGATTAATATCTTAACCTAGTTGACCTTAGTGGAAAAAGACTCAATTATACAGTATTGGTTGAGCAATAGTTTTGCTGTCAAAAAGCTTGTATTTGTTCTGATCGAATGTGATTTGGATGATCCCTGTGGGATGACAAAATCAGATAAAGTTGAGATTTGACTGGGTTTGCATGACCAATAACCTTTCCAATTTAATAGAATAAATAGTGCTTCTATGTGTACTTAAGATATTGACATTACCTAAACTAGAATGATTTTTTTTAAGGACCCTCAGGGTTTTCTGACATAATGATAAGGAAAACATGTCATATATATTATTGCCTCTTGTCCTCTAGATCCATATAGACCAAGTGCATATTTTAAAAGCCTTCTGGGATTAGCCTGTGTTATAAGTGATATTTGTGCGATGCTAATTTTGCACTAAAACAAAGTCTGACTTATAGTTCATGAATAGAATCTAATATACTTATAAGGTTGTCAAAAACTTTGGTCATTTTAAATGTTTATCAGATTTTAAATACTCTGTATTTTGTGTTCAGATATATTAAAGTAATTTTTTTGTAGATACTTTACTAATCATGATACCAGACTTTTAAAGAGGTGGTTACAAGATAAAATAATTTTGGATAATTTAGAAGTTGCATGTAAGTGTATCAAGAATATAATCAGAAGGTGATTGTGAATGTGTTAATGTTTTCAAATGTTTCTTAGTATTATGATTTAAAAACGATAGTAAGAAAGACTGTAACTTCAATACTTGTCTAAGTAGTTTTAATTTCCTGTATAGGCATAGATATATATGAGGACATCTAACTATTTGTACGTAGTAGGGTTGGAGGAAATGAAAGCATATCTTAATATTTCTGACTCCTTCATAATTTTGAAGTAATTGTTGCCTTAGGAAAATGTGCACATATACACACACATCTTGTCTATACTATATCATTTCAGAGTTTATTGATTTCTTGTAACCCACCTATGAGCTTCCTATGTTTAATAATCTATCATCCTTTAAATTTTTGTAGGTTTCTTATCTGGACTACACTAACATGATCAATTTTGGTTTCTTAAGAGACTCCTAGTGCTTGCAGGAATCTAGCACTTCTATAATATATGAGTGTTATTTGTGAAATACTTTAATTTTAAATTTTAACCAGTTTTTTATGCTCAAACCCCACTTAAGTGAGTCTAAATAATTATTTTTGTCTAAATTCTAGCATTTTAAAGCAATCAGACATTTTTATATGAGAAAGGTCCTTTAAGAGTTAATCCAGGTAAAATAAAAATAATATGATAAGGAAACAGATTTTGATCTTCCTGACAAGAATTATGAGTGACATTTGAAGAAGGTAATGGGCATATGGAGAACAAGATCAGAGAGTGCTGAGCTATGGCTGGAGGCCCCAGGGACAGGAGAAGGTCTGAGAACCTGAGCACTGGACTACTGGGCAGGGGGCTTAGGGGTGATTGGTCCAGATAGGGTTGACTTTACTCCTTGACCTTGGGATTTTTCATGCTTTTTTTTCACTAGAGTTGGGGCAAGAGGCAAGCTGTACCGAGGGCACAGCAAGGAGCAAGCCTGCCAATCTGACAAGGGTAGAACAGCACTCATCTGGGCCATGCAAGAGTAGTTCAGTGTTTTTGGAAAAGTACATGTGGTTCTCCACACAGCCATATGGTTCTAAATAAATTCATTTATGTTACCGGTCAGACACTAGCATGAGCTAATGTCATTTCAACCTTGGAATTCTTTTGGATCACTCTTCTCAATGTAAAGAAAACTTTTCGTAGTGTGGCTTGGATTTCAGTAGGATTGCCTCCCTCATAAAAGGTAGAGAAGACCAATTTGAATCCCCAGTAGAATTTCTGACGACTTTTGATTTGATAATTTTCATGAACTCCTAAGAGATTTTATCATGAGTCTGTACTCTTGACTCCAACATTTGGTGGTTGCTCTTTGGTCTTTTTCTGGAATCAACTGAAATGTGAAACTTTACTTCCTTTCTTGCCTTGTATGTTTCTTTGCTTTGTATATTCACCTCTTTTGCCCCTAGACAAACTCATTCTAGAGAAATTCACCTTCAAAATAAAGTTTTATGGTATAAAAGTGAGTTTCCTGAGGGGTGGGAACATTAACGTGTATTTCAGCAATTCAGTAGAAAATCAAATATTCCACAGTCTACGAGCTGGGGACAATGAGTACTAAGTGCAGCCTTGCTGTCCGAGAGCTGTATGTCAGCATGGGGCCACAGCTGTGCCTGCCTGCAGGAAGGGACATCTTTCAAAACTCACACATAGAAGAGTCAGGTGCAGAAGGGTTTTGTCTATAATCCAGCTTGGAAGCTGAGGCAGGACAATCGCCAATTCAAAGCCAGCCTCGGCAACTTAGTGACCTCGCACAAACCTCTGTCAAAACAAAAAGTAAAAAATGTAGCTCCGTGCAAAGGTCCTGATTTCAACTCCTACCACCACAATAAGCAAAACAAAACAAAGCCTAGACTCACACAATGATAGCATGCCACCCAATCATCAGTCTTTCTGCTGAGTTCAAGCACAGATGCCATCTTTTTGGACTTTGCTTACACTCCATGTAGGGCAGCAGCCATCTTGCCTGTGTTTAAGGTCCTTTGGTCACTCTGCCCTTCTTACTCAGCACTTCCTGGAATCCCTGAAAAAGACTGCATGAGTTTGAATCCTGGCTCTGCTGCACACTGTGTGGGGGACAGTGGACATGGTATCTTTTGGCTCTGTATCTCATTTTCCTCACCTGCAGCACAGGACTGATACTGATTCTCTCTCTTTTATGGGGCCAGCATGAAGATTACATGATATAGAAGCATGTAAAATGCCTAGAAACAGTTTCTACCACAGAATGTTCAGTAAATGCTAATCATTAAACTTCTCCTACATATGTCATTTTCTGCAACGAAGGACATTATTTTCTCCGCATGATAAGATCTCTGGTGGCTCCAACCCTCCACCCGATATTTAAAGTCTGCTCACCACATCCACTCGCTCACCTGTCTGTCCCTCTTCCCTGACATGACATACCGCCGGCATTCTGGCCGCCATGGTCTGCAGAGACAGCGCTGACTGCATGAGGTCACCCACAACCCAGCTTCCTCTTCTGTCACCTCTGATCTCACCTGAGAGTACAGGCCACACAGAGCCCTGCAAAAAGACTCCTGGCAGATGCACTTCCCAGGGGTGAGTGAATAAGGCAAAGAAGAGGAGAGAACAGTACAAGACGTCTTTTTTAAAAAAACAAAAATCTGGAAGTGAGAAGTTAAACAAAAGGCTTTGGGATTTGGGGGATTTTCCTTACTTTGGAATATAACGTGCTTGCCATAGTATATTCACCCATCCAAACTCCACGCCAGACAAATCCCAAGTTTCTCTTTTCTAATATTTTTTTTTCACTTAAATTAAGGTGCCAGTGTCTCAGTTACAAATATCTGATTTGAAGAGAGGATTAAAGGCTAAAATATATGGTGTTAGACTGCCATTTTAGACTTTCACTTGCATTTTAGACTTGAATTTGCAGGAGCAGGAGCATACTTTGAATGTTAATTAATTAAAGGGGAAAATGACAAGAGCGAGAGAGGAAGGGCGTCCTGACCTCTAGTGTTTATTTTTCTGCCCGTCTTCCCTGAGAGTTGTTGTGTTGCTACTTCAGACTATTTAATTGGGCTTTCCCCCCCATCCTTGTGACCTAGTTCTTTCTGTTTCACAAAGATCACTTTGGTGAGTGAGGGAGGCTAAATGCCATTGATTTCTTTCTTTAATTTTGGTGATTATTTCCCGTGCCCAGAGGAAAAAGTCATCTGAGAAGCCATCTCAAAAGCTGCTAACAATCTGGCAGGAACTTCAGAGAGCAGAAGGAGCTCCTGAGAAGTTGTGAGGTGCCTATGGGTAAATTAGATGGTTGGGTTATCTGACCTTCTCTCTTTTGAAGCTGGCATCCCAGCAAAGCTTCACAGAGCCAGGCAGAAGGTCTCTGTGGTCCTGACCGCAAGAAACTGATCCATGTATCTTCTGAAAAACACCAGGCTGGAAGAGAAAGACCTACTTTCTATTTTGGGCTTTGTCAGTAAGTCTTTTCCCTGCTCTGTGCCTTAATTTCTCCACTTACATGATAAAGAGCCATTCATTGCAAAGCTTACTGATCAGTAGGCATCGTGTTAAGGTCGAGGGATGTGGCAGCGAACAGAACAGTCGAGGCTCCTGCTCTCCGTGTGTTGGTGGAGGAGAGTCCATAGAGAATGGGGAAAAAATGTCGCACACTGATGACAGCTCTGGAGAGTGGGAAATTGGGTAGAGTCATAGAGAGTAAGAGGATGGACTGGGAAAACTCTCCCCAGGGGACAGAAACTTAGTTATACTAAAGGGGAATGGCAGCCCCTGAAGGAAGGCCTTCGTGCTAAGGAGACAGCAAAGTTGATGCCAAAAAGACTTGAGAGAAAAGTTAGGTGCCTGTCTTTTAGAGCCTGTCTAGTGCCAATGTAAAGGAAAGAGGGGAGTAGTTGGAGATGTGTTTAAAGAGATGAACTTGGGCCATGGAAGACCTTGTTGACACGATAAGAAGTAAGTTTGAGTTGATTCTTATTGATCAGTATGAAACCCATTACAGCACAATAGTCTGACAGAAATAGAATGCAAGACACACATGTAATTTTAAATCATCTGGTTAGTCACATTAAAAAAGCAAAAAGAAATCAATACATTAGACTGAATAACATGGGCTATTTCACTGAATATGTAAAATGATCATTTCAACATGTAAGCACTTAAATTATTAATGTGATGTTTTAAATTCTCTTTTTAGATTAAGTCTGAGATCCAGTGTATATTTTGCATTTATAGCATGTCACAGTGGGGATGTCCAATTTTCACTGTAAATGCTTGGAGATTTCATAAAATGTACAGCTGAAGTGGGAGATATCTTTAAATAGTTCCATATATACTCAAATGCCCTCCCCTAGTGAGAGGAGGTATCAATTTTTAAGCTTAATTGAATGAAACAAAAAGAAAACTTCATTTCTTCATTTTGCTGCTTTCTGGGTGGCCAGCAGAGACACACATATTGCTAATGGCTTCACACTGGACAGCATATCATATGAGGGCCTAGCAGGGATCAGTAGAAAGTGATTTACTTTAAAAAAGGCCTCTGTTTGCTGGGTGAAGAATGGACCGTGGCAGAAAGTTTGGGAAGATAGGGAACTGATTAGATAATTTGGTAACTACTTCCTATAAAAGGCCAGATGTGAGTACTTTAGGTGTTGTGGCCATCAAGTCTCTGTTTCAAGAATTCAGTTTGGCCATCGTAAAGCCTAAGTAGCTGTAAGCAATACATGAGAGAGCAGAGTTGGATCCCAGTAAAACAATATTGAAAGACACTGGAATTTGAATTTCACATAATTTCACAGGCTATGGAATATCATTCTTTGCATTTCTCCTATAATCATTTTCAATGCAAAAACTTCTTAGTTTTCAGAGGTACAAACAGAGGGTGCAGAGCCAGACTGTGGGCTGGCTTGTTACCCCACAAATTAGGGCTCTTTGGCAGTGGGAGAAACACATCTCCTGGGCTGGAGGGGGTGGAACTTGCTGCTGTCTGGGTGTGGAGAGTGGAGGAGCAGACAAGCAAAGTAAAAAGCCAGCCTCTAGTCATCAGTTTGAGTCTGACCAGATGATTTCCAAAGTTCTCTTTAGAGCCAACGATTTGTGATCTATGATCTTTCAGTAGAATACAGTTGTTGGAGCAGATTTTGGAAGGATACTTTTCCTCCTCGAGTGGATGTATTCCAACATCTGGAAATAGCACACCTGGGAGTCTTCCTCACTAGAGGAGTTTTCTATCATTTAGCTCTTCCCTGGCAGTCTCATGAAAGCTATTTCAGAGTTTGCTATTTCTATGTTGTAGAAACACATGGATCTCAAGACAAACTTGTATATGCCAGTGATACACTTTGTTATTATGCAGCTGCAGCCCTATTTAAATAGGTTAAACCTGCTTGTTTTAAGGTAGATTCTGTGGGGAATCTAGCTCACTGCATCCTTCCTTTTTTGCTCTGTTGTAGTTATCTCCTGGTGAGCCAGGGTCTCATGGATTAAAACAGTAATTGATTTTGTTTTTAGCTTTCATTTGAATGTATCTTTTCTCTTCAAATATATTATGCATCCCCAATGAAACTCATAAATTATAGACAAAGCAAAAGTTAAAATTAGATCTGAGTGTGGTGTAATGCCCAAAGGAAACTATTTGAAAAGGTTACAAGCTGTCAAAAAACAATTTGTATGGTTAAAAGCCACATAGTTAGATGCTGTTAATGGAGTATCTGTAACGATTATTTGGACATTGGTTGCTTATTATGTTTCTGTGGCAACTAATCAGTGTGACTTTGAAAGCCAGAAAGACCTGGTATTCGGCACCTATTATCCCAGGGAAGTGTGTGGAGGAATGTGTTGTTCCACATCAAACAAACAGCGCCTCTGCTCTCTCCAGATTTTAATAATTCCCCGCCCCCTCTCAAATTGTCATTGGTGCTGATTGCAAGAATAAAGACTAGTTACTTCAGTGAAAGGATCATAAAATCAATCATGTGGATAAAATTACTGAGCCATCCAGCCAGCTGGTCTCTATTTGGGTTTACTTTGGTTCATTAGTTTATGGGGTGAATTCACTTCATATTTAAGGAAAGCAAAAACGGCATCAAAACTGGTTTGTGATTAATTGCAGCTTTTTAGAGAGGAATGCATTTGCGAACGGAGAATATGGAATGTCAGATCCTGCTTTCTGATTATATTATGGACTTGTCTAAAATGTGGCTTTCTTTTTGTGTTTATGTTAAAGCTGGATATATGTTAGGCAATTGTTCAGACCCTAGCCATTGTTATAAATGTTTCTCTCAAACAACTTAACAACTTAAAATAACACGCTGTTGGTTGGCCAGAGCAGACACATCTCCAAACAATGTAAGTGTTGTCTGGATGCCTGGAAGTGGACTCCTGGCATCCGCCTAGACTGTCACTCAGGTGACTGGACGGGCTCACGCGACTGTGAGCTGATGCTGACATCACTGCATTGCACAGAAACATGGTTCTCTCCATGCTTTGTTAGTAGTAAAATGACGAGTGTTAATTACTCGGCCGTTTAATGGACCCAGAAATAACAAATACATGATTCTCTTGATTTGGAAACCTTTTATGAAAGGGCATAAAAGCAGTCAAGCAACTCTGGATCGGTGCCTCTACATGTCTAACTCCTTGTAACAGCAGCCAAAATAAGTGCAAAGAACACAAATGCTTTTAAACAAAAAGAACCCACCAGGATGGAGCACTGATATTTAATGGTAAATCTCATAAATGCAGAAAGGAAAAATCTGTTGAACAAAGAAGCCAAATATCATAAATATGCCTCCCATGTCAAAGGCTGGAATCAGTTCTCACAGTACATAATAGGCAAAGGCAAAACAGAGCTTCCTTTGGCGAGTTCTGGTGGAAACATTCTGCCTTAAAGTAAGTCAAGCTACTGACAAAAGCATTTGTTTGGAAGCGATTGGTATTTCAGATGTCAGCCCGATGGCTCGAGAGTACGAACTCAGAGCATGTTTGGGAGAGTGTTCGGTGTGCAGATTCCTACCATAGGCCATGAAACGAAGGGCCACAGTGCTCAGCATGACATTTGGACCATCTTCCCCATTCTCGCCCAAGTCCTATACTATCTCCATTTGCAAGAAGTTGTCTGTAAGTTCAAACACAAGTAGAATGTCAGAAATGTGCACATAGACCCTGAGAAAAATGAATGTTTCAAACAAGAGAATTTCAAGTCTCTTATTTGTCATTGGAAAACCAAATACTGGAGAAATGAAAATATAAATACTTGCTCAAAATTGCCTGTTTCTTTAGTTGGGATCATTTGCTGGAGAATTTTACAAAATGTCTAGAACATGTGTTTCAAAATAATGCTCAAAACCCCTTGTAAATGGAGAAAATACTACCTTCAAAATTTTACAAGCAAAGAATTAAAATGCAAAGAGGTAAAAGTAAGACACAGTTCTTACTAGTTGGTTCCTTTTTACAAGAACTATTATTCCTTAAGTTTATCAGTACATTTTAGGTCTGCATTATGATCATATTCATCATGAGGAATTTGTGCCTGTACATATGTTGATTTGTGTTTTTTCCCACTCCCCTGTCCTCCCTTCCACTCCTCCACCCCTCCTTCTTTACAAGAGCATGCTTTTATTTTTTCCTTCTTTTCACATTTTTTTCTTTCCCTTCTTTCATCCCTCCCCAAACCCCTCTCTAGCTCTCCTTCCCCTTTGAACCTGTGCTTCCTATTTCACAATATAAATTATACATTTTGGTCCTCATTTACACTTTAACTTTCTCACACCAGAGAGATAATTCAGTATTTATACATGTGTGTCCTATTTATTTCATTTTAAGAGTATGGTCTCAAGGTCCATTTGAGCTCTGAATTTTCCACTATTCTAAATTGCCTTCAAATTCAAATTCCTTTTCTTTTCTCCATGCAGCAAAGTGCAATGAAAAGCTAAACCATGAGGATAGAAAATAAAAGAATGCAATTATCTTTGTATCTAACTCCAGAAACAACAGCTTTCTTGATTAAAGCGGATGCACAAAGCACCTTTGGAGCAGACAGGAAGAGGATAAAAGCCCTGGAACTTCGACAGTGAGGCTTCAGATGAGCAGATCTTTCCACTTTAGACCTAGTATTCCTCTCTTATAAGTCCTACAAAATTTACCCCAAACATCTCAAAATGAATGAATGTCAAAGAAGGCAGATGTAATTTTTTCTTTAAAAAAAACAAAACAAATATAGGGCGCTAAGAAATGTATCACATAAAAATACAATTTTAATGGCCTGTTATATAAATGATACATAATAAAGTATTATAATGATCTATTATTTACATGTATGATCTAAGAATTACAATCAATTGGGAATAGGATTAACAATTTTAATCACCTTATGTAATACTCATGAGTATTCACAAAACTGTAAGACATTTCTTTAATGAATTAATGATATTTGCCGTTTTTCACTTAATATAAGAATAGGAAGTCCCCATTTGATAATTCAGGGTATGCATCTGAAGGTACTCTTAGTCATCTTGCAGACAGTGATACCACCTATCCTTGAGCTGTCAGCCCCACCTGTGGTCACATGAGTGATTCTGTTCTGCTTTTAATTAAGAGCTAGGCTTTTGCACCCTAGTCAACTGGACATGGCAACAATCGCAGCAAGAATGACTCTACAGTTGGAAAGCACTTCGAATTTTCAATACATCTAGAAGAGCCACTGCGCGGGCCAGGCTGAGCTCTGGATGGCTGAGTACCTTGAGTTTTATGGCAAGATAGACCTTGTTTCTCTGCAATGAAAATGAACAAGGTGAGGAAAAGATGGTTGAAACTAGCAGTATGCAAGTGGGGCACACAGCTGGAGTACACAGTGGTACTGAAATATCTTTTTTCCTTTTCTAATTTTTTAAAAATTGAGTTTATTGGTACATTTTTGGTAGACTTATGGTCGCATTCGGTGTTGGGAATGTGTACCTGCACATGTCATATCTTGGTTCTTATTTATTATTATTTTTTGAGACAAGGTCTCACTTTGTAGTTCAGGATGGCCCTGAGCTCAGCCTCAAATTCACATCACAGCAATCCTCCTGCCTCTGCCTCCTGAGTGCTGAGATTACAGGCGTGAGCCACCATGCCCGGCACTGTGGTATGTGGTACTGATTGCTGCTGGGCGTGAATCTCCATGCCCAGTATTGTATGTGGTTACCGAGGATCGAACCCAGGTCCTTGCACTTGCAAGACAGGCACCAGAACCACTGAGCTAAATCTCCAGCTCTTGGTTCTTATTTTTTGTCCTATCCCCTGCCCTTCTTTGAACTCTTCCATCCCTTCTATATATGCAAGTTTTTTCCCCATTTTTTTCCTTCTTACTTTCAAGATTTTCTTTCCCTTCTCTTCCATCCCCTGTCTTCCCTTCCTCTTTGAACATTTTGTTCCTTTTTCACATCTATTATACATTCTGGACCTCATTTACACCTTCAGTTTCACACACTAGAGAAATGACATGGCATTTACACAATTTGCATTTCTTATTTCACTTATGACTATGGCCTTAATGGACTATGCATCCATTTAGCTATAAATTTCTCAAAAATATCTTTCATTATGGCTGAATAGCACTCCATTTTATAAAAACAAATAAATGTGTATTTTATATCCACTCACCTGTTGATAGACATTTGGGCTATTGTCAAGATTTACCTATCACAAACTGAGCTGCTATAAACATGGGTGCACATATATCACTGTGCTATGATTCTTTTAATTCTTTGATGTATATACTCACAGGGGAATAGCATGCTCAAATGGGACCTTGGGTCCTAGGTTTTTTTTTTTTTTTCTTGCTAAGGTTCACATTTTTTTATTCAGATCTCTATTGGTACACTATGAATACACATCATCATCATGTTCAATATTGAGAGTCTGTACCAGAATATGACACAACTTGATTCTCATTTTCCCTTTCCCTCACCCACCCTGCAACCCCGCACCCCCTACATACATAAGCTTTGTTTCCTTTTTTTTTATTACTATCACATTCTTTTCCTCCTCTTTACTTACCCCTATACCTTCTTTCCTTTTGAATATTTTCTATTTCACAATATCAGCTATATATACTAGAACTCATTTATATCTTAATTTTTTTCATACAGAGTAAAGATACAATATTTACACATCTGTGGCCTATTTATTTTACCTATAAGGATGTCCTCAAGGTATGTACATTTGAGTATAAATGACTCAATCTTATCATTTTTAATGAAGAATAATACTCCATTCTATAAAACAACCACATCTTCCTTACCCAGTCTTCAGTTTATGGACATTTTGGTTGTTTCCAAGATGTAGCAATCACAAACTGAGCTGCTATAAACCTGGGTGCATATATGTCACTGTGATATGAATCTTTTAATTCTTTTAGGTATATACCTAGAAAAGCAATGGCCAGGTCAAACGGGACCTCCAATCCTAGCTTTTTGAGGAATCTCCACACTGATTTCTACAGAGGTTGTATGAGTCTACACTCCCTTTTTCTCTGCAGCCTTGCCAACATTTGTTACTGGCTATTTCTGAAGTAGTAGCCATTCTTTGTGGAGTGAGATGAAATCTCAGTGTTGTTTTCATCTGCATCTCTTGAATGACCAGTGATGTTGAGCATTTCTTCATGTACTTCTTAGCTGTTCTTACTTCTTCCTCTGAATAGTAAATGTCCTCGTTTGTAAAGGAATCTCACTGTTCTCCACAGTGGTTGCACCAGTCTACATTCCCACCAACAATAGAGAAGGATTCCTTTTACCCACAGTCTCACCAACATTTACTGCTGGTTAATTTTGTGATAGCAGCCATTGCTTGTGGAGTGAGATGGACTGTTGTTTTCATCTACATCACTCAAATGACCAATGATGAGCCTTTTTTCTTATATTTATTTGCTGCTTCTATTTTTTCATCTGAGAAATATCTGTTCATTTCAGATGTCCATTTTTGAATTGGATCTTAAATTTAGGGGTCTGATCTTTTTCAGTTCTATATTCTAGATAGTAGTTTTTTTTTTGTCTGAGGAACAGCTGGTTAAAATTTTCTTCCACTCTATAGGTTGAAATATCTTTTTAAGTCTTAATTGTGCTCTCCAACCATGTCTTAATTCGCACAACTTCTCAGATCTTTCAGGAAGATACCAGTGGTAATGAAGACTAAAGTACGTAAACTAATTCAGCTTTTGGAAGTTGTCAATGGAAGTGTTGCTGATGAAATGGAAGGAGGTGATAGATGGTTATCAAAGCTGAGGAAAAAACTAAGAAGAATCTAAAAATAAAACAAAGGAGCATGATGCATTGAATTTACTTGCTCAATAAACACAAACCTTTACCCAGTATACTTGTGAGGGCGTGGTAGTAAACTGAGCTTTGAAACTTGACTCCTGAATATGCAGAGGACAAGAACTTAAAATTCTTTTTTCTTTTTTTTTTTTTTAGATTTGGGTATATATTTTTAAATTGAAACCTTTATTGGTATATTACATATACACATCATGATTGCACTCAACAATGAGAATTTGTACCAATATATGACACAACTTAATTCTCATTTTTTCCCATAGCCCTACCCACCCTACCACCCCAAACCCTATCTATAACATAAACTTTGTTTCCTTTCTTTTTGTCTTTTGTTTCCTTTCTTTTTGTCTTTTGTTATAATCTCATTATTTTTCCCCCTTCACCCCATTTCACTTTGAGAATTTTCTATTTCACAATACATAACATACAATTCTAGAACTCATTTACATCTTTATTTTCTCATACCAAAGAAAAGATGAGATATTTACCTATCTGTGACCTATTTATTTCACTTATGAGGATATCCTCAAGGTATGTCCATTTAAGTATAAATTCTAGCAGCCACCAAAGACAGGTATTTAACCCAACACTGAAGTGATCTGTTATTGGCTGCTTATGTCAGTTATCTTGATGACAGAAAGAGATACTCTAGCTGCAGAGGTGGGAAATGTAAAAAGGGGTAAATTATTGGATAAACTCTATATTTAATTCTAAATTAAAGGCTACAAGGACCCTTAAAGTACAGTTTAAAAATTATAAAATATGAATTATTTTGCTGTTTTGAAATCATGTTATATAGCTCTTTCAAAAGATGCAAAAATTGAATTTAGTTTATGTTTTTGAATAGGAAAGTACTGTGTGTAAGAAATTTAGAAAGTAACACAGTGTGAAAAAGTAACATAAAAAATCAACCAGAATTTCTTCCATTCAGAGAAAACTTACTAGTAATAGTGTATTTTTATTTTATGTATTGAAACCTGTAAAATTTTCTCTGCTGTTTTCTCAGTCACACAGAAGTAGACATCATATATACACATCTCAAGAGTTCACTCATGTCTTTCATCTTTTTTTCTCTTTGGTTCTAGGAAATGTCCTCAGTTTTGTTCTTCTGATCACTAGTGTGTTCGTTGGACATTCTTCTGTTATTTTTGTATAATCAAGTTTCTATTTTACTATTTATATTTTAGGTAATGCTTTGTTGTCTAAAAGCATCCAACATTTTATTATGCTCTTTTCTTATTGTAGCCTATATTAATTAATTACATGCACATCCCAGCCTCTTTACTCTCCCTGAAACAATCAATTAGAAATTAAAAAATATATATATATTTTTTCATTTTTGCCAAGGTTGGAATTTTTGTTTGTTCATTTCCATCCTTCTCCTTTGTGCTGCTGGCTTTTCTTCAATGTCTGGGGCTCTGACTGCCAGGTCATGTTTGCAAATTCTATTGACTTAATTGATATAATTTAACTTAATTTAGCATGTAGTGGTAGATTCATGGCACCTGATCACTATGATTTGACCATATTCTTTTTGGTAAAGTCCAGGAGGAAGCAGAAACAGAGTGAAAAGAGATGAGAAGACAGCACTTCTAAAGGGACACACATTTCAATAGAAAGAGACTCAATAGACTGAGGAGCCTGGAAACTGTGGCCAGGCGTTACACTAATAATGAAGAAATAGGGAAAGGTGAAGGGATTTGTCAGGCACAGACATTAGGAATTTTCTTTTACATCAAAATAAAATAATTCAAAGAAAGTACATTTTAATTTCCTTGAAACCACACTGATCTGGACTTGCATGGGGACTAAAGGTAGGAATGAGATGATGGGGTTACTGAGGGTTCTCGAGGGGGAGAGAGGGGAAGGTTTGAGTCGCACGGTCATTGATTTATTTTGTAAACATTTCTTAACTATTCTGGGCCTTAGTTTTCTTGTCTGCAACATGCTTTTAAATAACACCTTGTAGTATTAGTTATGTAGGCATTCATGAAGTAATAAACTACATTCTTATTAGAATAGTCAGCCAGGCAGTCGCTACATGTTTATTGAGTTTATTGTGGGAAGACAGCTCATTTCTTCCACTGAGATACATAACCAGCAGGCTTATGGGAGACTGAATCAGTTGCGAGGATAATGAAACCTATAAAATACATGTACCATACTTCAAAATTTAGAAATGTCATAATTACTCTGAAGCTGGAGCCTGAAGAAAAGACAAATGAAATGCTTTAAGTAATGTTTTAAGTTCTTAGTAATTTAATAGACTGTTAAATGGGGTTTTCTTTTTGTTTGGATCTTAGTTGGGACCCCAGAGCTTAGAAGATGAGTGATAAATGTACACTGAGGAAAGGTGTGCCACTTCCCTGTATTGCTGGAGCCTTTCTCTTCTTATCTAGAGAACAGAATCCAGACATTCAAAGGATTTTTTAGATGTGATTGAGATGTAATTTCCATATTATACAGCTTACTTATGAAATTCAATGGCTTTTATTTTTTTATTATTTTAAAAATTTATTTATATTTTTAGGTTTTTTGAGACAGGGTCTAGCTTTATAGTTCAGGCCTGCCCTGAGATCAGCCTCAAACTCACTTCACAGCAATCCTCCTTCCTCTGCCTCCCGAGTGCTGGGATTACAGGCATAGCCACCACATCCGGCACTGTGTATGTGGTGCTTATTGCTGCTGGGTGTGAGTCTCCATGCCCAGTATTGTTATGTGGTTACCGAGGATAGAACCCAGGTCTTTGCGCTTGCAAGACAGGTGCTGGAACCACTGAACTAAATCCCCGGCCCTCGATGACTTTTAATATAGTCACAGAATTACACAATCATTACAAAAATCTTAGAACCTTATTACTTTCCAGAAGAAATTTCTTTTCTTTTTTTGAATTTTATTGTGAACTAGGTACATTTTTTGTACATATTATGATTCTACTCAACATTGACAATTTGTACCAGTATATGACATGACTTGATTCTTATATTTTCCCTTTCCCCTACTACCCTGCAACTCCCACTCCCTATAGGAATGGGTAACTAAGAGAAAGAAAAAACTTGTTATTGTAACAACAACAAAAAAAGGGACACAGAAGAAATTTCTTACTCTTGGCCATCATTGCTGAATTGCCATCACCCTTATAATCTTGGGCAACTTTTTTTTTGCAGTACTGAGGATAAAACTCAGGATCGTATGCTTGTCAGGCAGGCACAGGACCACTGAGTTACATCTCTGCTCTTCTTAGGCTACTTCTAAGATACTCTTCACCTGCACAGATTTCTCTAAGATGAGCATTTCAAAAGGTAGAATTACAAAATATGTGGTCCTTTGTGATTAGCTTTTTCATTAAGTATAATGTTCTCAAATTTCACTCACATTGTATCATGTCTCAGTACTCACTGCATATTTATTATTAATATTCTAATGTATGGAAATACCAATACTGTATTTTCTCATTTATTTGTTGACAGGCATTTGAGTTGACTCTTTCAGCCATCATGATCAATGCTAGTGCTGCTATCAGTATTTGTGTATGAGTTTTTGTATGGCGATTATTTTTATTCCACGGAGTATATAGCTAGTTGTACAACTGCTGTGTGATAATGTAGCTCAGATGCTTAAATTTTTTATGCACTGCTAGACTGTTTTCCAAAGTATATACCCACAATATATAAGTTTCCCAATTGTTTGTGTTCTGCCAACAGTCAACAGCACCTGTCCTAATGATTGGTAGTTCAGCATTGTCCCTGCACTGAGCAGAGCCTGATGAAGCAGTGCATCAGAGTGCTCATCTGCTGAGACTGTGAGGGCCATTGGTGCTGGCCTTTTCCATTCTATCTGGTCTGAAGTAGTGGCTCATTGTGGTTTTAATTTGCCTTCCCAAAGCGGCTGATGATGTTGACCTTCTTTTCATCTGTCCCAAGTGATTTGGAAACTGTCTAGATAATGTGCTCAGTTTCAAAACTGGCCTACCCATCACTTTGTCAAAAAAGAAAGTTGAGGTATCCCTGGTTCCTTGCTGCCAAGTGTGTCTGCTCCAAAGCACAGACACCAGAAGGGTCTTCAGAAAGAGATATATCATTTTCTAGCTGGGATGTTGATGACCTTTAGAAACTTCCATGTTCAGACTGGCCACTGGTCTAGAGTAGAACCTGGAGCAGTGTGAGTCCAGAGCTTTTCTGTGAGCCATCTGGCTGTCTGTACTTTTGACTAGAACTATAATAATGAGATTATAACAAAAAAGAAAGGAAGCAAATTTTATGTATATAGGAAGGTGGTAGGATGGGTAGGGCAATGGGAAAAAATGAGAATTAAGTTGTGTCTTATACTGGTACAAATCCCCATTATGGAGTGCAATCATGATGCGTATATGTAATGTACCAATAAAGATTTCAATTTAAAAAGAAGAAAGGATCCTGCCTTTCAGTGCTGCCTGCCAAGGACACAAGCCCCTGAACACAACATACATGTAAAAGCTGAGGAAGATTGAAAGTGGTCAGTGAACAGCTCCCATCTGGGAACCATCGACGAGCCCTGAGGTGTCCATGAGATGGAGAGTCTGGAGAGAAAGGGCCACATGCATGACTGCCGATCTGGAAACACTTTGTCCTGGCCCTCTATCCCCTCACACTGCTCTCCTTGCTGCCAGCCTCACAGGATCCGCAAAAGAAAAGACCGCAGTAAGGAGAGGGAACAAGCGGAGAGGAGATGTACACAGCTTCGTGTAGTCCCAGTTTCTTTTGTCTTCACAACACAAGCCAGACATATGTTCGAGTAGGGGAGCAGGCTTTGAAATGGATAAAGCTTGGATTTAGATTGGATTGGATATTTTTATAACTGAAAAGTAATACTGTCTTAGTACCTCAAAGTGACCACAAAAGCTACAGAGAACTTTCTGAGACATTTTCCATGTCAACAGAAAAGAGCTCTAACAGAGTACTTCTTAAACTAGCAATAGAAGAGAATAACAGTCTGGTGGTGTGCTCTATCATGTCTAGTCTGTTAAACGCATACACATGCAAACACACAAACATATCTACATATCCTCAAAGTGCTGCATTCTGTCTAGGATTATCAACTATCTGTGGTCTCTGTATCAAAGAGAATTGCGGGATGGAGTTGTATGGAATTTTCCATGATGAGACGTAGAAAAATGATGGAATCCAGCCATAGAAGCCAAGGCTATGATGAGTAATTCATAACCAGAGTGTGCAGCTTTTTGGCTGAGAACTCGCTTCAAAAATATAGTATTGTCAACACCACTAATACTTATTTCATTTACCTTATGTCATTACAGAGGTTCATCACCCAGACAGATCGTGGATCTTTTAATAAATTTGATAAATGAAAATGCTTGGTCAACTAAATGATTGTTTAAAATAATAGCGTGTTTAGAGACAATGTTCCAAATTCATGTATTAATATGTATAATACGCTAATTGAAGAAGGAGAAGATTTTAGATGGCACTCTCCTGGATGCTGAATTGGAACAATATAATATATTAGTCCTTAGAGCTGGAGCCTCCCTACTTGGGCATGTCAGGCCCAAGATCAAGAGAAAGCTCATGTGCTAAAAAGTTTGGCGTGACATCTTAGACACTCAGAGCACGGAGGCCCTTTACACAAACAGAACAAATCCTTTTCAGTGCTTTTAGACCTTAACAAACATGGGGTGATGTATAAAATTGCACTTCCCCACTAGACGGCCAGCCCCCACCCTGCGAACCTCTGAACTCTTTTCAGCATTTCTTAAATCGGCCCCATTGAACAATCTGCGTTCATTGTAACAAATAGAATCTCAATGAATTGGACTCTGAAGAGACTTTCTAGCTGAGAAAAAAGAAGGGCTGATCCTGTATTCTCCTTAGTTTAGACAAGGAAAGGAGCTCAGCAAATGAGAAGTCTTGGGAGAGCTAAGTTCACGGGAATGGGTGGGAAGGGACAAGGATGAGGAGAAGAGTGGATAAACTTGTATGAGGCAAGGAATCAATTTCCAGGTGTCCCAAGAACAAAACACAGTGTCGCATCAGCATTATAGCTGTGCAACTGTCGGATGTCATCAGCCCAGTTTCATTTTCCTTTTTCAGTGTGGGCCACTAAATTCCTTCCTCCGTGAGGTACAGCTCAGAGTTTGAACCATCAAAATTATAAAGTGAAAAAAGACAAATATGCCAGTAGCTATCTGCAAATGTAATAAATATGTGTCTAATCTGAATGTTTATGGCTTGCATGAGTTGACTGGCTATCGCCCACACTGTCACCCGGGCACGCATGATTCATTGCCTGGTAGTGTTAGGATTATCTATGTCTCTCACTGCTCACCCATTCCTTTGGTTGGATCAGAACAAAAATAATAAGCCATAAGCTTTCCTGCTGCTTAACCTAATAACAAATCATCCCCAATTCCAAGCCCAGTGTCTATTATTCAAGGCAAATTAGGATCATGCTGGCACATTTTTTTCTTTGCTTCACCAGGCTGGCTGACCTCTCCCCCCAGAAGCTGTCGACCCATGCAAATGTTACATTTAGGAGCTTGTTCTTGGTTTTAGGGCGCTACAAATCCATAATAACTTAACAAGCAAAACATAGAGTTAGCCTCGCGCTGCTCTGACACACAAATTAGCTAGACAAATAAAAAGGATTTAAAGAAATCTTGAAAATAGCACTTATCATCAGTCTCCCATTCAGAAATAATGAAGGGAGATGGTTTATATGGATTTAGTAATAAGGCATGACATAAATGTAAATATAACACGTTATGACCTTTCTTCTCAGGAACAATAAGCATTTTGTTCATTATTCAGAGCCTCTTTGTGTACAATGAATGTGGTGATGAATCCAAGTTATGACATCAATTAAATCACAAGTTTATATTATTTTCAAACAGAAAAAATGCAGATATTTTAAGGTAGGTAGCAGAAATGATGAGTTACTGTCTGTTCTGGGGCTCTAAATGAGTTATACATATTCAAAAAAGGAACATTAAAGCAGCTCTACGAAGCCAGGATCATATATTACTTTTACCCTGAACAAAAAGATAACATTTGTAGAATCCCATTAGCAATAAATCTTTTAGATTTTTTCACTTAAAATCTTATGATCCCAATGGGAAGAATAGATAATAAGTAAATAGAACTCTGATATCTGTCAGGAATTTGCCTGAATTTGAGCTGAACTAACTTGACAGAAAGATGAAGGAGAAAAAAAGAAAAAAAAAGAATTACCCTGTATTCTGATAAATGATTGTGTTTGAATTTTTCCTTTAAAGGCACCACTAAAATGGAAACAAAAGTACTTACTCTGTCATATTTGAAAAACACAGGATGTATAGTACACAATTACCAATGATATAAAGCAAATATACTTGAATAAAAGATAGTCACAGACCATAGAATAGTTTCAGAGAATACTGAGCTTTAATATGTTTTTCAAATGTATTATATAATAAAATATAAATAGTTTGGCATTATGAGTTTCTCCTTCTAGCAATTTCAGCATTAGAGGGAAAAACAGATGCAAAATTGTTTTATAAATTCTTTCTTTCCTTATTCAACAAGTGATTATGCCAAGAAAGAGAAAAAGGTGAGAGAGAAGTGAAAACATTTTAGTATACTTTTATAGCATTATATTCATCTTCCCTTTGAGCACTCAGTGTGTAGCACTGAAGTGGCTTCATGTCCATTTCCTAGTATGAGAAAGTTGTGTCTTTCCATGTGGGAGACAGCACACCTCTGGAAAAGGTGAGCCACACCGTGCCATGGGACTTCTCTTGAGATGACAGCCATTTGATCAAGATCTCTGTACAGAACTTTAGTCACTTTTTCTTTAAAAGTACCATGTGCTTGTGTTTGAATCAAGGAGTGTCCATGAGCTGCTTAGGGCCCTTTGAGTGCTATCAGAGGACGGTGGAACGTGGCAAGAGGAACAAGTTGGTGGTCGCAGCATCAAAATATCATTTTCTCAAACCACTGTAAATGTCCACTTAGATCAAGTCCACCAGAAGAGTGTGCTTCATGTGGACCCTTTTAAAACAGAAGCAAAAATTTCATCAAGGATAATCGGACAAGAAAAAACTAGTTGAAACCTTCTGCAGAAATATAAAATTTAAAATGGAGACCTTTAAAAATCAAATTTAAATCGCAATAAAAACTATTCCCAAGTCCTGAGAACAAATGAAGCAGTAACTAAATCTTAGAGTTTGAATAATCTTCCTGATATATTTATAGCCATTGAATTCTTCACTTTTTACTTGAACTTATGAGCATGCTCAGGAAAAGATACATTTTGTAAAAAAATATTACATAGCTTTACAAATTTTCAAATGGATGTTCCTAATTTCATTTTAAATTTACTTTTATCTTTTTCATTTTCCTCTTTTTTTTTTTCCTTTTTTGAGACAGGGTCTTGCTTTGTAGTTCAGGCTGGCCCTGAGCTCAGCTTCAAACTCACATCACAGCAGTTCTCCTGCCTCTGCCTCCCGAGTGCAGGGATTACAGGCGTGAGCCACCACGCCTGGCACTGTGGTATGTGGTACTGGTTGCTGCTGGATGTGAGTCTCCATGCCCAGTATTGTCTGTGGTTACCAAGGGATCGAACCCTTGCAAGATAGGCACTGGAACCACTGAGCTAAATACCCGGCCCCATTTTCCTCCTTTTTAATATTTTCACTTTGATAGAACGACAAAAATTTTGCCTGTGACGTAGGTAAGTAACCAATATCATTTTAATACACTTGGTGAAGTTTACATTTTTGAAAAACAATTTAACTTTTTAATTGGTTTTTCTATTTGCACAGAAAACTGTAGACATTCATTTGACAGAAGGATAATAGCTGATCAAGATGTGGATTCCATGGTTAAAACAGGTGTTGTATTAATTGTGGAAGGGAGTTCGAGTTGGTACTAATTCTACAGTGGTCAGTTTACTAGTAAATCTTTTCATGCTGTGACAACTTCTGATTTCTTATGGGCAATTCCTGCACTGCTGACACTCACAAAATGAATACTCACAAGTGGAGTCAGATAGCTGTGTTTGACAATCTACTGGTAATTCATAGAAAACAGGGTAGGTGTTAATAACAGCTAAATAGCTATTTTTGAAGATGAATTATGTCTTAACCACTTAGGACTGGATTTGTGCACTGGATTGGTGCCTGAATTCTCATTGCTCCACATAATAAGGAGAATCATTTGACTTCAATTTGCTTATTTTCTTCTTAAGTCTCTTAGATTTCTTCCCTGCAGATCTTTGCTTCTAGCCATCGACTGGCAAACCTTTTGTGGATACTCAGTATCTGTCAGGTGCTGTGCTAGGCTCTGGAGATACAGAGATAAGCCTTGTGTCTTTTCCCACAATAAGCTGAGATCTAGGAAAAACACTGGAAGGGATAAATGCAGGAAATTATGATCCTAATGATAGAAAAGGCTGGAGACAGTACATTAGATGGTTTACTTTGGTCATTTCCTTTAATCCTAGTAATGTCATTGGCGGCTCAGGGTAGACTTGCACCCAGCTCTTTTGGAGGCCAAGACTCATCCTTTACAGGTACAGTATAGTCTACTGTCTCCTGCGGTAAGTGTAGACAGAGTCTGAGGCCCAGTTGCTGTGAGGATATCCAAGAACAGCCCCAAATCTAGAGCTAGAAAAATCCAGCTTCCTCTGAGGAAGAACAAGAGGAAGATGAGAGGGCACAGAGTAGATTCTGAAAATTCTTCTGTTTCTGTTTTCTCCAGGCTTGTAAGCACAGTGATAGTAAAGCCCATTTTACACTACATTACCTAGAATATAACAATGTAATTTCATTCATGATCATATTTACAGTTTCTAACACCAGAAAATTCTACATGAAATCTTACTTCTAATGATTTTCCCCATTTTTGTATAAAAGATTTCCAAAGTCCGCTGCCTCAGGCAATGTACTTAAGAGGGATTGTTACTCCACTGATCTCAGCTTCTTCTGCAATGTATGTTTACCCTGAAATGTCACAGGAGATTTTGCACTCATATAATGCCTTTTAGGGCACTGAAAACCCAGTAAAATCAGTCGGCTTATTTAATGTTCAAAGTGTTTAATAAGCTTTTTTTTTTTTTTTGAATGAACCATTTAAATGAGTTTCTTCTTTTTTTCATTAATTAACTCACCAGAGCACCAACTACGTATCAGATAAATGAGTTGATAGAGTCCCCAGTTTAGTTGAAGATGCAATACGGAAAGTACTAATTAGGCAGGCGAGAGCTCCAGATAATTAAAGAGTGATTAATAGATTTTCGTGCTAGCAAAATTAAAAGTAACTAATTGGTTGAAAAAATATTTAAAATCGTATACTTAGAACTTAGATGTTGAACATGATTCTGAGGGACACTGAGATTATTTTGATTTTGTTCAGAGTAAAGGTTTGGGTTTTTTACTCACTTCTCCCCCTTCTGCCATCTTGTGTCGAAGTGTTCCCATGTTAATAGTAGAATCTAATGGAAGTTTATGCAATTAAATATAGCAAAAGAATTTATAGACCATTTATCATTGGATATGGGTCATATACTGTGAATTTCAGAAAATAAAAAGGGAATTCCATTTGTAGCCCACTCTTGCCTGAAGCTTACCTAATGAAATCTTTCTCACTCACAGAATTAACAGTGTATCCAGCTGAAAAGTATTTAACATTCTCTGTGCATACTAAGCATGCAAAAGTAGAATAAAACCTTGCATACTTACAACAGGGGATTTCTGTTGCTTTTTCTTCAGCCTAAATTAGGCCGCTCTTGTTCATTTAGTGCATTTGAAAGGAGCTGAACTTTGAAAATTCTGAACTGTCAGTCCCCATCATTTCATCTGACAGCTGACACTTGGAGAGGGAAGAACACATGAATCGTGTGAGTAGAGTGAAACACTGCTAATAAATGCTATTGTTTTTCCCCATGGAAAAGAGTACCTTAAACACGTGTTTGCAGATTCAGCTGGTGTGTTAGGATGCAAAATACATGTTTGGCTGTCACCAGTTTTGTTTACTACCCTCAGAGCATAAAATTCCTGGTAAAAAAAAAGTTGAAGAAACGTAAGGCCAGATGCATTAAAATTATGCTTTTCCCCTTCTTGCCCCACTACTCCCTAGCTTTCCATTTTAATACGATAAATATTGAATATACTATCACTAAGATGTGGGGCTAAGTAATGTATGATTCTTGAGATAATTAAAAGATCTTTGTATTTCTGAGAGGGAGAGGAATTCTGAAAGCTTTATTTGTTTGTTTAGTTGCTGTGCTTTGTTAGCAAGCTAACTTACAAAAACTGGTCCTGCCATTTTGGAATTTTAATTTGGAATATCCATGATTATTTTAGAGGAGGTTAAGCTTTTCTTTTACACTATGGAACTGCTGAAGCCAGTGTTTATGGGCAAATTGGAGGACATACCTTCTTGATGCAGAAAACTTCTGTAAATCCTTTGGATCTGTTCACCTGACCAAACCGTAGAATACAGCACAGCATATTTTATAAAGGATCTTTTCATTAATACAAATTAATGCCAGTTAATTGGTCAAGAAAAGATCTTGTCTGACATACAGCTACTGTGGAAGAGGAGAAAAAAGGTTGAGAAATAATGTATTTTGCCTACTCCATGGCATTTCACCGCTCAGAACATTTACACTCTTAAATGTTTTAGAAATATTGCTTTTCAACTTGTGACTCTCCGATTATCTCAGTAAGCCACAGTAAGAAGTCTAATAGATTGAAATAAACTAACCCGGATAAGGAACTAGAAAAGCTATTATTTGAGGTTTAAATTATGAAAAAGCATAGAAGAGTGTGAAAGGTTTAGAACGGCAGGTATTTCTTATGTTGTACAACAACTTTTAGTTTCCAATGCAAACGGTAGGAACAGGAAATTATTTTCAATGTTGTTTCTCCCTCATAAACTGACACAGATAACTCATTTAGCCATCTAGACAGGAAACACATATCCATACACATGAAAACATTAAAGAGCTCGTTGCCACATGATCTTGCATAATGTCAGCATATGCATATACTTATGCATGTATATACAAAGGACAGTCAGTTGAGATAGGGCCCAACTGAGGTCCACAACACATAATTTTCAGCACCTCATGTAACCTATTTGGGAAAATAGTGAAGAAAAACTAATTCTCTAAAAAGCAAATATTTTAGACTTCATTGGAAAAGTTCTGTTTAAAGGCAAAGAACCATGTAATCCACAATTTTTATAGGAAGAAGTGGTAGTCGGTTTCCTCAGAGGGAAAACGAAAGTTCTCCCTGGAGAAGCCATTACTTTGTCTTCTGGTCCCATGCTTCTGACCTCTCCTAAAGGGTTTTCTTGCATTATGTTTAATTTTGAGTCACCATCTGACTGTTTGCTTACTCCCTGTCTCAAAAACAAGAGGTCAGAGGTCAATGGGTAATTTTACAATTCATGACGGTCATAGAAATGTGATTCCCAGGACAGCTGTGGGAAGAGGAGCCAACCTCACAGATGGATAAAACTCAGAATGTTATTCTGTGCCTGTTTTTTTTTTTTTTTCTTTTTTTAACCAGAGTTGCCCCTCATGCCCACAAATATACTGTTCATTTGGTTTGTCATTCTCTTCCAAAGGCACTTAGGAGGAGTGAGGGTTGGGAGAGAGCAGTTAATTCCCTTTATGTGAGAGCTCCAGTGAGTTAGAGTTCCAGGACTTGAGTCTCAGAGGCAATTACAGAGGTTTTCAGTAGTTAAACCAAGGTAACTTGCAAAGAGCCCAATTCTATCTCTGATTTGATCTTTAAATCAACGTTTCCACTGACATAATATATATGATAGTGTATACAGGCTAGAACCGAGGAACTGAGGCCCCAGAACAGATTTAAAGAGGAGAGAGTGTGTCTTTACATGAGGCTGGATTTCCAAGTATTATCTAGGGCAAGAGATTTTTAAAATCTGAAATTACCTGTCACTCAATAGCAGAGAACAGTTTCTGAGACTTGAATTTCCACTTATATAGTTGCTCTGTATAATGTCAGAGACCTCTAAGAGGGTACTTTGCAAGATATATTGCAAATTGTTATGCAATTCCCTGTTCCTCTGGCCAGGAGAATTAGGAATTTGGGAGTTTTCTTTATGTGGGATAGGGGAAAGAGGGGAAAAGAACTGACATGAAAATTTATTTTTAAGGACACTAAAACTTGGGCAGTTTTACTGCACTGCCACAGGATACTGGCTAAAATAATTTAAAGGAAGGTAGTGGAGAGATTGAACTTTGGACTACAGAGAATGGGCTTTGAAAACTCTTTTAATACAATTTAGAGAGAAGAGGATATCATTGATATGATTCTTTTCAGTTTTATGGGGAAGCTTGTGGAACAAGGAGAGAGTGGTTACTAAATGGTCAGTATAGTTAGACTGTAGTTAGACTATTACATGCTGTGAGAACACACACACACATACACACACACACACACACACTCACACACCAGTGATGCCTTCTGAATGCTTGTTGGAGCTATATGCCCATCCTGTGTTTTGCTGACTGGTTAGGGCTTGTATAAGTAGTTCGTATGGTCAAAATCTTGGCTTTGGAGTTAGACATACCTGAGTTGAAAGACCTGGTACCTAGTACCTGAGTGCCCTGGAATTTACTAATCCATTAGGCCCATTAAGAGTTTAATCATTGTACCCATTTCAAAGAGAAAAAGGAGCTTATTTAGCAGGGTTCTTGGCTGTTAGTACAGGTCATCCTTAGTTATATGCAGAAATGGCAACTGCTATGATCATGCTAATCAGAAGATAAAGTATTTGGAGTGTGGGGCCCTGAAGATCAGAGTTGACTGTAAACAGCTGAAATGCCCTGATGTTAACACTGGGTTTACAAAACAAAATAAGACCAAAGCATGGTTATTTCCCTTATTTATTTATTTTTATCACCAGTGAGTACAAGGAAGAGAGCCACAGTCTAAACGTGTTTACAGTGGTAGCTAAAATGTTACTGAAGATGACAAATGTAAAATATTGGATGTGATTGGACAAGAGCAATTGACAGTGTTCCTTTTATGTGAGTGTGCACTGTGATCATTCTCATTTTGGACAGAATTCACAGTAATAGACTGCTCATACTGAAATGACTTTCAGTTGTGTGAATGAACCTTTTACCAGAGAGAGAACGAAGGGATGTGGTATCTCTTTCCTACTCACAAAGCCTAAGGGCATACACTCCAAATATCAGAAACATATGGTTTTAAAGTTCTGTGTCTGAGCTCGCAACACTGATGGAGTTTTATATAAAGAGATAAAGATCTATACATGGATTGTCACAAGCTGTTTGGGTAAACGGAGTCACTTGTTGCTAAACCATTGTTGATGGTCTGGAGTGGGTCACAATGAGAACCACCTGGAAGTAGTGAAAATCATCAGGAGTTCCAGGTCAAAATAACATAAATAAGACAAGTAGAAAGAAATTTAATTGTATGAGTAAGTAACGACAAAGGGAGCCCCAACAACAAACAAACAAAAATACAGAAATGGGTGTGATTTCAATCAGAAGACAGCAGAATTGCATTTCTGAGAGATAAAAATATGATTTGGATACACTGACAGTTCATATTATTTGTCTAAGTCTAGTAGACATACAATGGTCTGGAGATTGCACAACTTCAGCAAATATACACTTTTTTTTTTTTTTTTTTTTGAGACAGGGTCTCACTTTGTAGTTCAGGCTGGCCCTGAGCTCAGCCTCAAACTCACATCACAGCAATCCTCCTGCCTCTGCCTCCCAAGTGCTGGGATTACAGGTGTGAGCCACCATGCCCGGCAATGTGGTATGTGGTGCTGATTGCTGCTGGGGTGAGTCTCCACACCCGGTATTGTATGTGGTTACTGGGGATCGAACCCAGGCCCTTGCACTTGCAAGACAGGCATTGGAATCACTGAGCTAAATCCCTAGCCCCATTTTTTTTTTTTTTTTTTTAGACAGGGTCTCCTTTGTAGTTTGGGCTGATTCTGAGCTCAGCCTTGAACTGACAACGATCCTCCTGCCTCTGCCTCCCAAGTGCTGGGATTACAAGTGTGAGCCACCACACTGGCACTGTGGTATGTGGTTGTAATTGCTGGTGGATGTGAGTCTCCACACCCAGCATTACTGTATGTGGTTACCAGGGATCGAACCTGGGCCCTTGCACTTGCAGGCGCTGGAACCACTGAGCTAAATATCTGGCCCAAATATATACAATTGTGAAAAGCAGAGCAACTACATTCTGAGATGAAAAATTTTCTGGAAAACATGATGACTGTGTTTGGAGCAGGATAAATTGAGGGAGCAAGAGAGATTTTATTAGCTGACTTTCTATATCTTATCTCATCTGACACTCTGGAGGAAGACTTGCATATCTAGAAGGCTTCAGAAAGTATTTTATTGTAGATGAATTGGATGAAAATAAAGATAAACAGAGAGGATTTTTTAAATGTAGTCTTTCTCTTCTGAACATCTGAATCTCACAGATTTTGGTCCCACTCTTGTCAGACTCACATTAATTAATTTACCATGAGCATGGCATATGTCTTTAGTCCCTCAAATCCTCCCAGAGTCATAGGTAGGGCTTTTTAAGAGGTAGCTGGATCAAGAGTGTGTGATTAAGGATGGAATGCTGGGATTAAAGGTATGAGTACTACCCACCCTAATAGTGGAGACCCTGGGAAGAAAGAAGGTGGCTGCTTTTCTTGTCTCTTATTGCTTGTTGCTTCTGCCGACCATAAATCATTTTCTTTCCCTGTGATGCCCCTCTGTCACGTACCACTGTGCTGGATCCAGTCATCTATGAACTGAAACTTCCATCATCTGTGCACTAAATAAGTCTTTTCTCCTCTAACTCTGAGCGTCAAGTATTTTGTCTCCACAGTAAGAAAAAAGACTAAGACACCAGATGTTAATTAAATGGTTGAAGCATAGTGTGTGTGTTGGGGGGACAGGGCTTTGAGAAATCTCCTGAACCAAAAGGGTTTTAGGATAGAGAGAAGAAATGTATGATGTTAACTAACCCACCAGAATACAGTGATGGCTGGGAAAATAAAGAGTATTCATGGAGGAAGGAATTCCAAGGGTATGCACTGTATGTTTGTTTGCTCTTTATTAGCTGCATAATCTCCAGCAAGTTTCACTTCTATGAGTCTCTGTCTCCATAGTAGTACTATGTTCATATGTCTAAAGTCTTTTTTTTTTTTTTTTTTTTTTTTTTGAGACAGGGTCTCGCTTTGTGGTTCAGGCTGGCCCTGAGCTCAGCCTCAAACTCACATCACAATCCTCCTGCCTCTGCCTCCCGAGTGCTGGGATTACAGGCGTGAGCCACCACGCCCGGCACTGTGGTATGTGGTACTGGTTGCTTCTGGGTGTGGGTCTCCACACCCAGTATTGTTATGTGGTTACGGGGGAATCGAACC
>PVIR01000703.1:0-19939 GCA_004026965.1 Petromus typicus | reverse complement strand
GGGCCCTTGCGCTTGTAAGACAGGCGCCGGAACCACTGAGCTAACTCCCCGGCCCCCATATGTCTAAAGTCTTGAGCAGAGCATTCTGAGTATTCAAAAGTGGTAGCTATTAATATTGTTATAATGTAAGTGCTATAATTAGGGGCATTCTGGAAGATTTCACAGTGTGTCATTGGATCTGAGTTTTGAAAACATGAGGTTTCAACCTTGGAGTGTAGAATATATAGTTATTTAAAACAAAACAAAACAAAAGAAAGCAATCTTAGGTTTAATGTCAGAAACTTTTCCTGCTTCCTGATTCTGGCCAATTTTTATTGACTTATTGACTATGTAATAAGTCTTGCCTATGTTGTGTAACTTGCATGAGTTTTCATATGTAGGTAAAAAGTTGAAATAAGGAGCATACCTATTTCTCAAGGTTGCCACTATGAAAAAGAAATGTCACAAGGCTTGAGGAATGCATACTGTGATATGAAAATTGTTCTTACTCCTATAATTATTGTTTAGAGGTGAGTAGAAAGAATGAGAAAGGATACCTCAGCTGAAAGATTAGACTGAACTAGAGGGTAGAGATACAGTGGCTCATGCAAGGTTCAAGAATGACCCATGGTAGAATGATTGAAATCTAGAGGAATTCCCTGAAGTGAAGGAATACTTTAGGGAGGTTCTGAATGCTAGTTTACCAAGTTTGGTTTTATTCTATATATAGTAGGAAGTCAGTGGTGTTTTGTAAGAGTGTTTTCCTTTCTAGAAAGATTATCCTATATGTTGGTTAAGAGTCCATAGGTACCTTATTAGTGAAGCGCTTGAAATTTTTTTTTTTCTGCACAAAAAGATTGTTCTTTTTTTAGAGGATACAGACCTTAACAAATGTGCTAGGGGGCCATTATTTCAAGGAACTATGAATGTGGAAAAATCATTACCATAAAGAAGAGTAATCCATTTGCCTGGGGAAAAAACTTCTTGTGTGTCTGCTGTTGTATCTGACGAATTCATGGCTGGAGACGGTGGAGTCTTTGAAACCTCCACGAAACAACCTGAGGAAATGAAGGATGATCCATATATTGAAGAGGAGTCAGCCATAGGCAGCTGCAACATCTGCACCTCCCAGATGCAGACAAGACTCAGCTCTAATGCAAAAAGTTCATTTCATAGTGACTGTAGCGCAACTCTGAGCTGGCATGCCTTCGTGGTACCTCTCACTACAACAGGGTGTGTTAGAGCAGCCATTCTTCCCTCCTGACCACTCATGTCAGCTGTCTATTTCGAACAAAAGTCCATTCCCCTGCAGAATGTGTGCCATTCAATGACATGCTCAGAATGCCCATTGCCCAGACAGCTTTGCAGCTAAAGACACTGAGAGTTGATCTTTGCTGTGTCAGTGGGCATAGCAGAGAAGAAAACCTGGCTGGAACTCAGAGCAGCCTGGCTGATTAATCATTTTCCAAGGAGATGTTCACCCTGTGGTATAATTTGCTCCCTTCCAAGCACATGCCTTGTGAAAAGAATGAACACAAGAGCGAGGACTCGTCACATCAACCATGGGGGTTCTGTAGCCCTGGATGTGGTGTCAGCCTTAGTCACAAGAACATCAGCCAACGGCTGAGCTGTGGGCCAAGAATCAGAACAAGAATAAGAGGGGGGAACCAGGGCCAGAAGGAGAGCGTCAGGGTTCAGAAGGAGATTGGCTGACAATGCTGAGAGGCCTCTGTTGAGTCTGTGGCTGAAAAAGTCTCAAAGTGAAGTTGGCAGAAGTGAAGCTGTACAGAAGACTTAGGTTTATGCACTAACTTGCCTGAGATGAACCAAGACATGTGTAGAGAAGAGACTGAGTGTTCCAGAGACCACAGGAGAGAGCAGTTAGACACAGTGTGGGAGCTCGCCCCCAGGACCAGAGCAGCCTCAGCTCCAACAGCATCTGGCGGGGAGAGAAGGCTGATAGGGCACTTGCGAAGATTTCCTCTGGAGAATGGAGCCACCGCATCTTCTACTTATATCAGAGTGACAGTGACAGTTCTACCTTGGCTAAAAAGTCACTCTTTGTGAGAAATTTCCCTGAACGACACAATGTATATGTCAAAAAGATAGTTTGCCAGCAAGTCCTTGGAAGGACAGCCCAAGAATGCCCGGTGTATACACCTACACACCTACAACTGGACCTTCAGGCCTCTGTACCCACCAGAGAAGCTTCCGTGATAAGCTGTGGGCCCTGAGGGCCTGGTTGGTGGCTAAAGTTGGAGGAGCTGAAAGCTCTGGGGAAGACCAACCCTCCACCTTGTGTGCTCCAGGATGAGAGATTCCACACACTCCCAAAACAAGCTGAGAGTCTGCCTGAGAAATAGAAACAAGAGCAGAAGCAAACTTTGAATGTGGAGAAATGACACACATCTCCAAGGTCACGTGGCAGCTTCGGGAGCAGAGCCGGAGGGGCTTCTGAACTCACTAGCCCTCAGGGAGAAGATGGCCTATTTCAGCAGTCCTCCCAGGCTGGCAGAGGATAAGTGACCTCATGCTGGTTCTCACCTGTTTGCGTTCTTCTGGGGGCAGGGATTGAATATTTGCTTTGTTTTTGTTTTGTTGTGTTTTTTTTGGTAACATAGCTGTCAACTCTTAAAGGATATTAATTCACACCAGATTTTCACTAGATGTCAATTTGTAAAGTACCTTTTATGTAATGTCCTGTATGTTTATAGGAGAGAAAAAAATTAGATATCAAATATATCAGATAATCTGGTAGAAAAATGTCACTTATGTGACATTTACTAAACAGCCCACGCTGCCAGTGGAGCTTATTATGTTCAGTGGAGGAGGATGCCCATGGCTGTCCACTGAGCTGGGCTCTGGGGAGATGATCCGGGCTTTCTCTCTGTTTGCAGTGAGCAGGCTGAACAGGGCCGAGTGCTGTATGACATTCTGAAGTGAGAACAGCTCTTTCTTTGAAAGTTGAGCCGAACCCAGATACGAGGGCATGGCTCCAACCACCTGAAGTAGGGCTCTGCTCACCCCATTACTATGATAGGAGACCTTTTCCCTTAAAATAGTTAATTAGAGAAAATAAAAATATGCAACACTGAGTACAACAGTATCAGAACACAAAAGATAGTTTTATCCCTAAGCATATCTCCTTTCCCTGGTCATGGCTTATGTAATTCTTTGACTGTTTTTCTCTTTCAGTCTGTGATGTGCATTAGTAATCTCCTCTGGAAGATTTGAAAATATTTTTAAAGTTTATTTTCTGATTTCTTTTTTAGTACATATTTGTAGTTCATAATGTTTACATTCCTTGTGTAGAGTTGGTATGCATTCATAAAACACCTTCATTCCTTTTCTTCACCTCCTCTGCCCGCCTCTCCCCACTTCTTCTGTCTCTTGTTCTCCTTCTTATTTCAGAAAGAACTAAATCCCTGCTTCCTATTGTTAGGGAGATAGCACCATGACCCAGGAAAGTCAACAAGAGTAGAACACTAGGCCTTACAGACAAGCCGAAGCCACAGTCCACTCACGTGCCCAGGTGACATGTTCAGAGGAGGAACAGGACACACAATCTGGCTGCCTGGCTGCAGTCCTTATTACACTTTGCTTGGAACAGGACTGAGCTGTGTTCCCAGTGCCTGCTGAGTCCTTTGTGACTGTCCCTCTGTCTCGCTGACTCTCTTTTATGGCATCAGTGGAGACTCCAAAGGTGGGTGATGGGATTCTTGGTCAGCTGTCTTCTCTTGATCAGGGGTCTTCTAGCTGGTCAAGCCAGTCATGATAGAGTAACGGGGTCTTGTAGGGAGGAGTATGTGTGAGAATTCTTCCAGAAGAGGTCAGGAAATCCTAGAAGGGGCTTTTTATTAAAGAATAATTACCGCTAATCTTGACTTAGTAGTTGAGACACAGGTCTATTTATGCACTAATTTACTTAATTCACATAAAATATATAATTCATTTAAAAACATAGCTTTAGATTTTTGGCACTATTCTAAGCACTTTATAAGGACTGATTCATTTGGTTAGAACTATTGAAGCAGCTACTATATATCCTCATTTTCACACAAAGAGATGGAGTCAGAGTTAACACATTTTCTGCGATCATGTAGCTAAAAGTGGCAAAACTAGGAATTGAATCCAGGCACTCTGGATGGATGCTTACCTACTGTGTCACTTATGGTATCTGTTTTTTTTTTGTTTTTTTTTTTACATAGTCATGTGGGCCAAGGGACTAAGTGTATTTGTTTCTGTCACGTATTTGAGGAGAATGTGAAGCTGACCCACGGAGGGGGTGTGTGTGAGAGTGGCCAGGGACCTGGTGTCTTTCTTTCCATGGTCCTCTATGTCTGTGTAGCAGTCTTTCCTTTAAATTTTCCCTATATGTGGCACCCAAGAGATGCTCAATAATTACTTCTTCGGTAAATATGGAATAAGTGAGTGAATAAATACATAAAGGTGATCACAACAACTTCATGAACAAATTTCCGTGGAGTGCAAAGGAATATAGAAATCATTGGTAGAATGAAAAAATCACACTGGATATGAGAATTATATTTTTTGTTGTTGTTTGGTTTTGAGGCAGTGTCTTCTCTGTTCCCTGGGTGGGGTTAGAATTGCTGGGCTCATTAGGTCCTCCTAAGGAGCTGGGTCAGTGGGTAGGGACAGTCCATCTGGCTGAGGACTAAGGAAGAATGATACTAAGAAGGAATGACACTGCTTCCCTTGGCTTCTTACCTTCAGAGATTTCACTGAGACCTAACCTTTGTGTTTGTAACCTTAGTATTAAAAATCAGAGCAATTTGACACACTTAAAATTAAAGAAGGGTTGCTGCTTTTCCAGCAAAGCCATTCCAAGAATCAATAATAATTTATTGCTAGGTAGTAAGCCTTGAGACATGGAGGGGAAAAGGAAAGTGAAAAGAGAAAAAGTGACGTTAAATTTTATCAACTGCACAATGATAGAGGTTGGGATTTTATTTTAGTATACATTTACAAAGGAAAAGTGATTAAAAGGAAAACTCAGAGACATTTGTTCTTAAAATACAAATTGTAAAGGCCATGTATTTTTAGTTAATCAGCAGGGCAAAGGCAAGCTCATTAATGGGGATCAGAATCACAGACTAAGGAGCCCAGCAGGAGGACTGACAGTTCGGTTCTATTACTGAAGCAAGGAAGAAGCATCAGGCAGAAGAAAGGAGAATAACAGCACAGACATGTAGAACGTCAGCACATGGGGCTAAGGTGGAGCATGGAGCCACACTACAGCTGCGTGTGAACTGAACTTGTTATGTTGTTGTGAAGGGAGGAGACCAAGGCTCACACAGACAAGCCATGTAAAGCAAGTGACACTCTAAGTGCAATCAGAGTTCCCCATCAGTAAAGGATTTCATGTCCTTTCCAATTAAGAATGGAGCTTAGACAGCCCCCCTGCATTAGGGACAGTTTCTCTAATTGGGTAGAGGACAGCTTCACCATGTCACCGGGAGCTGGTGTTGAAGATTAAGCTCTTGTTTAGGATGGAATAAGGAGGACTTTCCCAGCTCAACAGCTGCTTCTGACTATGCCAGGTTTTTGGTCCAATCCTACTGACACAATACAGCAAGTAATAAGATACTTGAGCACCAGTTTGGGGTTGTATAATACTCTATATTGTTTATGTTCTTATTCTTTTTAATAAATCAAGTTTTACTTTTAGTTCTATGCAATGATGTGATTTCAAGTCACTTATACACATTGTTATATAAAGGAAGAATTTCTTCCTGATACCTGTTTAATGTCTTACAAAACATATTTCCATTCCTGTCTTACTCTCAGTATTGTTTTCATGCCACTACCCAACTATAACTGAGAGAAAAAACAGAACTAAATGAAGAAAGGCAAGAAATCTGGTTTGTAATTGGTATTCTAAAAAACACAGTTACCCTGAAATTTCTAACAAGATCTTAATAACAAAACACAAACTGAGTATAAGAAAAGACTAAACATTTTCAATGAGAAACCCTCAAAATCCACTAGTAGAAATTAATTCAAATATAAAATTATTTAGATTAATGTATTTATGGATGGCTATATGTTATAAAAGTATCACACTTATTATCTAAACTATTTTTTGTGTTTTCCTATAGTAACATCAGGTATCATAGATAAGAACTATCAAAACTAAGAGAGTCCTAGCCCTTCTAACTGGTTTCTAAGCTAAGGCAGAAAAAGGATACATGATATGCTCAATTATGAGGCTAAAGAATCACTTATTATTAACACATAAAAAATGGAGATATTAGTGAGTTCACTGTGGCATTTCCATACATGCACATAACTAACTCTGACCAGGTTCTCCCCTTTCTCCCCTTCTCTATTTCTTGAGATACTGGGGATCAAACTCAGGACCTTCTGTTTGAGAGGCAGGCACTGTGCCACTGAGCTGAATTCCCAGCCCAGCTTCCTCCTTCTTACTTTCCCTGGTTCTTCTCCTCTCTCTGACTCGATTTCCAGCTCCAAATCCTAACTCTTCTACTTGCAAGTCATCAAAAATGGGATCTTTTGCAAAAGTCACTATGTGGTGGTTCTCATAGGTCATAGGTCATTCTCTCCTATCAAATATCCTGTTTCTGGGTTTAGTTAAAACCATTATATTCAGGCAAGTACAGAATTTTTTTTCCCACAGACACATACTCCTAACAATAAATTTAAAATGGACCACTTAAAAAAAAACTGAGTTGATTGGTACATTTTAGGAATACATCATGACTACATTCCTCATCGAGAATTTGTACTTGTACATAATATATTTGAATTCTCATTATTTCCCATCCTCCTGTGCTTCCTTCAACTTCCCAACCCCAGACACATAAGCTGTGCTTCTCTTTTTTATATTTTACCATCACCATTTTTCTTCCCTTGTTTTGTTTTCTCCTGCGCACCCCCCCCCCGTTACACTTTCCCTTTCAGGATTTCCTTCTTATTTCACAATACCTAGCATACATTCTGGACTGCTTTTACACCTGCAGTTTCTCATACTAGAGAAATGACATTAAAAGGGCAACTTTTGACTATCATTGGAGATTAAAATGAAGGTTAAGACTTCAGAAATCTAAGATACTTTTTGTGAAAGTGGAAAAATATGAAACATTAGTTGGCCTAATTCATTCATTCAGCTTGTGTGTGTAAACGGAGGTATGTGTGTATTTCCCATGTGTGTCCATATGTACGTTGCCTTAGAGAAGAAATAGTGTGGTGTATATAGACAGTTTTTATTGTTGTTGTTTTTTTGTTTTTGAGACAGGGTCTCGCTTTGTAGTTCAGGCTGGCCCTGAGACCAGTTGCAGACTCACATCACAGCAATCCTCCTGCCTCTGCCTCCCGAGTGCTGGGATGACAGGTGTGAGCCACCACGCCCGGCACTGTGGTATGTGGTACTGATTGCTACTGGGTGTGAGTCTCCATGCCCAGTATTGTGTGTGGTTACTGGGGGACTGAACCCTGGCCCTTGTGCTTGTAAGACAGGTGCCGGAACCACTGAACTAAATATCCAGCCAATACATAAACAGTTTTTAAGCTATGTGTTCTCCTCAACCTCATTGTCACTACTGGGAGAGTCAAAAGAAACTGTAGCATGGATTTGTCTGTCCTACAGGGAGCCTCAGCATAGCAGAAGTGAGAGGAGCCTGCTGAAGGTGGCTGTGGAGCCTGAAGGCGGCTGAGCGTCCTGTCCGTGATGTGGGGCCACTCTTAGGTGCCCCCTATGGTGTTTCCATTGAGTGGAGCTACACGGTTCTTCACACTACCCACCCACCTTCCTTTACACTCAACACTTCTTGAGTTTTAAACAAAAAGAATGACTGGTGAAATACCAAACCAGAGGGAGGGGAAGCATTAACCTTCTTTGGGGCAAAAGAGAGAGAGAAAGAAGGAATGGGTAACTCTCATTGGGAAGTTTCCAAAGGCTTGCTCTCTGTTTCCTTTAATGAAATTCAGAATTTGGAACGGTCAGCCATCTTTGTTTCATGATTTGGACTTGTAACTTATTAGATATTTTTGTTTCTCCTAAGAAAGGTGACAACAAACGATGCTGTTGAAGATGTGAGACCAAAAAAAAAAAAAAAAAAATGCTACCAAAAGGTCATAATCACTTTGTCTCTGACCTGGCTTCTTCACTCCCTCTCTCCTCACTTCCTTCTTCCTTTGCCTTTCTTTCTTTTCTCCATTTCTTTCTGCTCTTTCTTTTATATTAATATGCTTATTAAATGTACAGAGCATGCAAGACATACACTGATGATCTCCTACTAACATTTCAGTAAATGACAAAAAATTTTACTCATTTGTCTTTTACTTGTTCATCTTTTCAACATGGAAGTGTGTCATAATGTAGAGTTTTAATGGCCTGTTAGTTTTTAAATACGGTAAATGCTCTGCTACTCAAATGTGTTGCATCGGTGTAATTCATGATAACAGTTATGTGATATGAGTCTGCAGAATAACATGAAAGATGAGCTTCTATTCAATGTCCTGAGGTACCATTACTTCTTACAATACAATCACCTGAAAATTGGCAGTCAATGTCTGGCCTACAAAGGTTGTCAATCATGTTTCAAATGATGGCTTTCTCTTGTCCCTTAGAGATCAATGAAGGTGTGTTTAGAGATGACAGAAGATGTTGTTTCAGTTTCACTGCTTCAGCACCTTAGTCTTGACTGCGGGTATCGTCATTTTCCTCATCGGACATTATTGTAGGTAAGCACAGTTGGCAGGGTAGTGTTATCTTCTTAGATGCCTTGTTCTGGTGGGATAAGGCCCTTCACAGGGAAGCAGTGACGCTTCTCTTGTGCAGCAGTGTGGTCTTCCTAACAATTATGGTCAATAAATATGGAAAGTAGCTTGACAATGCAAGGGAGAAGTATTAAAATTTGTATCTTTAAGGCTGCTAATGACAAATTAAAAGTATTTCTTTGACAAAATAATTTAAAAATCATCTTGTTCCTGGGGGCTATGGGCCTTTTGTTACTGTAATAATTCACTGAGTTTTCCAATGTGCATGTTGCCTCCACAGCCCTGTATATTTTCTTGTTTTATGCCTGAAACTAAATTAATTATTTTATTTAATTTCATGAACATGCCAAGCCACAGTTATGAATAGAAAGTAATATCAAGTGTTTACACAGAGAGTATGGGATGTTATAATAAATATCTATCCAATTACCAAACTGCTGAGGGCAATATTGTCTCTGGGTTAGCTGGCCAGAAAGGAGTTTGCTATACTTCACAGAAAAAGAAGAGGCTGCAGAGTTACCACTGAAGTTTTGTTGAAATATCATGAGGCCCAGCATATTAAATTAAACTGCTAAAAAATCAATTTGCAAAAGCAGTGTCATAGAAGACACTTTTTTTTTTTAAAGGAACCAAAGTCTCCATGTCAACAGAGACACCCTTGAACATCCAGGCTTCCATGGTTTCAGAAACTTTCTGGCAGACCTTCATGCTGGGAAGATAAATCAGGGCAACCTGAAGCACAGTGAGGCTTTATAAAATGATACAAATTTCCTCAGTGTAAAAGAACAACAGTGGGGCCGGGGAGTTAGCTCAGTGGTTCCGGCGCCTGTCTTGCAAGAGCAAGGACCCGGGTTCGATTCCCCGGTAACCACATAACAATACTGGGTATGGAGACCCACACCCAGCAGCAACCAGTACCACATACCACAGTGCCGGGCGTGGTGGCTCACGCCTGTAATCCCAGCACTCGGGAGGCAAAGGCAGGAGGATTGCTGTGATGTGAGTTGGAGGCTGAGCTCAGGGCCAGCCAGAACCACAAAGTGAGACCCTGTCTCAAAAAACCTAAAAAAAAAAAAAAAAAAAAAGAACAACAGTAAGGTATTTTTGTATATCACCATTCTAGCCTTTGTGAGGTTCACAATTTTATGTGCTACTTTGGTGAGGCCTTAATCTTTGCACCTATAGAGAAAGTTGTCAGGGGTAATATTTTCTAAAATGATTCTTTTTTATATATATAAATGAGAGAATTAATGAAGAGCCAGAATTAAGATAGTGGAGCGAACGGGAAAGGGTTGCCTATCAGAATGTATGGAGACTGAGATGAGGTTGGATTTCTGTGGTGGGTGTGGCCTCAGCAGGCAGGGAGGAAGCAGGAAGGGAAAGGGGAGAAAATCACTGTTGGGTGTCTGTCCTATTCCTCACTTTCTTCTCAGGTTTCTCTGCTGCTGTTGGATTTTAGAATTTTGTCCCTGGCCTGGATTGTTTTACTAGATTCTTGCATTCCCTCTTTGCTGTTTCTGTCACTGACATAAAGTTCACCCTAATAAGCTTTCTACACCACATCACAAATATTAAGAACAATGTTACATTTCTTTAAAATTTCCCTTCCAATACTTTGCATTTTGGTAAATTTTTTGTACGACTTAAATTATATTCATTCATTACGAAAGATAGATGCAAAAGTTGAAAAGCTGGATCCACAGTTGTGTAGAAATTACGAATAATATTCTACAGCCTGGAGGGCCCATGGGTGATAGGGGAGATGTGCATGGAGTAGCGCTGTCTTTCCTCAGTCAGCGGAAAAAGCACTGGCCACAGCTCAGTGCTGGGACCACCGGCACTGAGGGGAGGGACCACCGCCTAAGTTACATGACGGGAACTTAGTCATTGTATTTTATAAGTAAATAATGTGGACATCTGATATATTTTCATGGTCGGTATATCCAATGATTTAAAATCTATTTTTAAATAAAATCATTTATTTCAAGAAGAATTGTGGATAAAAGGAATATTGCTTTCATTCTCATTTTTATTTAAAAAATCTCTTGTAATGTAAATAAGTTCATATTTAAGAAAAATTCCTCTCTGAAATCAAGGAACATCTGGATTATATAACTTTAATATATATAATCAGTTCAATAAAATATAGAGCTATGACCCAGCATGCCTTTATGCAAATAAGCTTGCCAAAGAACATGAACCTTTTTGGGTGGGAGTCATTTGAAAAAATATTGTAGACTTGTTTTTGCTCTGTTCATGTCATGAAGAGATCATTTAAGTATCAAATTTTGTTAAGTTACAGATTATTCATGCATTACTTTATATATATATATTAATTTTTATATATGTGAAGAAATTAAAATGATGTTCATGGCATAAATATAATACTTATGACTAATAATATTTTGGATGGATGTATATCATTACATATGTATATAACATGAATAGAATTTTTGGCAGAAATGAAGTAATAATATTTATATTGTTCTACATCTTGTTCTCTTTACTTATGTTCTGGATTCTAAATTACATATGCTTACTGTAACATAGAAAATGTTTGCTTTTTTCAGTGAATTAAGTTTTTAGTTGTATGTTAAAATTAGTATCCCTTCCTAAAATTATGGGAAGACAAATGGCAAGGGTAATTGGATTGGACATTTACATCTATTTTGTAGAGCTAAACAGTATAATTTACACTATAAATTTATGTTTTTATGATATATAAAAGGCACAAGTAAGGACAATTTGCAAAGAAATCAAGGACTAGAATGGTCTTACTTCTTGCTGGAGACAGTCTCTTTTTTTCTCCCAAACTCACGGTATAAATATTTCAGCTTTGAACCGTTGTTAACAGAGAAATGGGGACTGAACGCAGGTCCACATTGCAAGGGGGACATGTGGGTATTACTTCTCCCTCTGGGGTCCGACTCAGAAGAAAAGTGTCAGTAAAGTGATTAAGGGTACAGATTGGCACTCAAGAAGTAACATTTTTCTGAATATTTTATAGGATGAGCAGCCAAATACTTGAGCTCACTCCCTAGTATTCTAACTTCATTTTTCTGGAGCGGAGTCTGGGCATCACTGTTCCAAACTGGCCCTCTCTTGTGCAGCTAAGTTTGCCTGATGCTCTTTCTAGTGGGCATCATGTGAGCTGACTTTAACTGTTTCCACGTGGATCATGCCACCAGATCCTGTTCTCCAAGATTCCTGCACTCATTTGGTCCTTCTAGGAGGATTATTTCTGGCCACTGTGGTAGCAGCAAATGAAAGCACAGAGATTCCAAGACATCTGTCCATCGCACAAGTTGGCAAGTTGCTAAACTAGGATTTGACCCCAGAGTCTGAGCATCCATGAAATAAGAGTAACTGATGCCAGAACAGGGCTGAAAGCTTCCTCATGTTTCCCAGTATTGGCAGACAGGGGTGACATTTATCTAATCTGTGCTGCTGCTCTAATAGCTGAAACTTTGATGCAGTCTACCACCATGATGGTTAATTTGACACATCAACTTGAATGGATTAAGAAATGTTCAATGGATTGGTGTACTAATGGAGCATAGTTCCCGGTATGGCTGTGGGTGATAGATGTGTCGTCCACATACTGAGGAAGGAAGACACAACCCAAATGTGAATGACACCAACCAGTAGGTGTGGAACAAATAAAAATGCAAACAAGAAGGAAGTTTTCCTTTACTCTTCAGAGAAGCTCCAGTCTTCACCAGTGCTTCACCACTGTGCACTCGTCTTTAGTTTCTTCAGGCTTGCAATGTAGATTCTTCAGCCTTCCAGTGAAGACACCGAGGCTTTTCCCACACCAACACTCATGAGACTGTATGTCTTCGACTTGCAAGGATGGCAATTCTTCCATCCCTGATTCTGCAGACAGACATCATAAACTATTTTATAAATTTTCTATTCTATTCTATTCTATTCTATTCTATTCTATTCTATTCTATTCTACTCTATTCTAGTCTTCTCTACTCTCTTTAATCTGTTCTCATAGTGAACCTTAACAGATAAAACCTTCTCCTTATAAGCTCACAGAGTAGAGAGAAGAAGCCCTGTTATCTTTTCCTTTTCTAAGAAGCACATTAACAGCATCATGGAGACTCTGCTGTCATAACCTCATAATTACCTGCCAGTAGCTGTACCTGCTTCAAATCAAGACTGGCCAACAAACTACAGACCTGAGCTCAGAATAGTAGTTGCAAGTTAGTAAATTTAAAGGCTACTAATTATACAAGAAATAATATCAATGATTACAAATGGGATTATATTAAATTAAAAAAATTCTGGGCCAGGAATTTAGCTCAGTGGTTCTGGTACCTGTGTTGCAAGTGCAAGGACCCAGGTTCAATTCCCTGGTAACCACATACAATACTGGGCGTGGAGGCTCATGCCTGTAAACCCAGTACTCGGGAGGCAGAGGCAGGAGGATTGCTGTGATGTGAGTTTGAGGCTGAGCTCAGGGCCAGCCTGAACTACAAAGTGAGACCCTGTCTCAATAAATAAATAAGTAAATAAATAAATAAATAAATAAATAAATAAATACAACAAAGGAGTGAGTCAACAGAGAGAAAAGATACCCACCATATAAGAAACACATGTTGTCATCTATTTCTCAGACTGAGGACTAATATCTAGAATATATAAAGAACTCAAAAAATTAGTCCCTCAACAAAAGTTCAAAAAAAATATAGCCAGGTGAAATGACAGACACTTTGCAGAAGTAAAAATGGCCAAAACATACATGCAGAAGTGCTTGAAATCACTGGCCATTAGAGAAATGCAAATTGAAAGAACACTGAGATTTCATCTTACCCCCAAAATAAGGGCTCCTATTAAGAAATCAAATAGTAGTAAATGCTGATGGAGATTGGGGGATAGAAGCACTCTATGTCATTCATGGGAATGTAAACTACTATAACTACTATGCAAATCAGTGTGGAGTTAGATGAATAAACCAAAGCAAGAAATTCCATTTAACCCAGCTATTCCTTTTCTAGGTATCTTCCTGAAGAGGTAAAAAACATCATAATGTAGTGATACACACATACCCATAATTTTTCAACATATCTCACAATAGCTAAATTTTGGAAATATCCTCTATGTCCATCAACATATGAGTAGTGAAAGAACAAAAAAAGATGAATTTGAGTTATTTGGAAGAAAATGGATGCACATTGAGACCATAATATTGAATAAAATAAGTCAGACACACAAGCTTAAATATTGTACGGTTTATGTCAGACTGTGAATCCAAAGTATAAAGAACAAAATAAAAGATTGGTTCTAGGAAGTAAGGAGGTAGATCTTTTGCAAATGGGAAGGGGACCAAGTGATGGGGGGAGTGAAGAGAGATAGAAGTAAAGGAGGACATAAAAGGATTTATGATATGTTATATATATGCTCCTTACCTCCATGATAGAGTTAGTGTAAACAGCCAATACATACTAACACAAAGCAAAAAAAATAAGATGTGGCGGTTAGAGGTTAAAAGCCTTATCACAGCAAAAATAGGACTAACACAAAAATATGTAAACTAATAATTGAAGAAAGGATCTGGTTTTTAGATGAAAATATCCATTTAGTTTCAGAAAGTATTAGAAAAAATAAACTTACAATATATACTGGTGAAGGTCTAGTATAAAACTCCCTACTCATCCTTAGAAAGAGGAGATATAGTTATTGTTTTTTTAAAGTAACAGAAATTCTTCGTTTATCCAAAAATCTTTTATCTCCCAGGGAAAGAGAAAATTGACCACTTGAGAAAATCCCGCTTGGGCACCTATTTGAGGAAGACTTCTCACATTTGTTCATTAGAATCAGATTATCTGTCTCAAGATCAAGGTAGGTAAAGAGAGAAGAAAAGTAGTCACAACTCCTGAAATAAGTCAGCTTCAGCAAGGGATTAGAAATTAACAGGGAATTCATTACATAAAGCTTATACAGTAAAGAAATCCTGAACAGGATAATAGACTTTGAAAATAAAAATTATAGATTCCCTATGCAAAATTCTTTGGCAAATAGAAGTATTCCAAAGTGTCCTCTTCAGTGGGAAAAATAGAGAGAACTGGGAAATAAGAGATTCTTAGTCACTTTTGATGGTGAAGTCAGAGAAGCACTGACCAGAAAATACACTGATGAAAAGAAGAGTTCTTCTCTCTCTCTCTCTCTCTCTCTCTCTCTCTCTCTCTCCCTCTCTCTTTTTGAGATGGGGTCTCACTTTGTAGTTCAGGCTGGCCCTGAGCTCAGCCTTGAACTCATAACAGTACTCCTGCTGTGCCTCCCAAGGTCTGGGATGAGAGGCGTGAACCACCCTGCCTGGCACAGTGGAATGTGGGCCTGAGTGCTGGTGGGTGTGAGTCACCATACCTAGTATTGTGGTCTGTGGTTACTGGGGATCAAACCCTAGCTAGCCCTTGTATTTGCAAGGCAGGCTGTGGAACCACTGAGCTAAGTCCTCAGTACCAAAAGAGTTATTCTTTAACATTTTATACTAATAGAACATATATTTTAAATTATTATTATCAAGGTTGGGACTATGATAGAAGTGAGATCAATAAGGATAATTTTATTTCTAAATTAACTGGGAAGGAAAGGAAAGGGAGAGAATGAGAAAAAGAAGCAAAATTTAAGGAGAGGGAATAGAAAAACAACAATAACAACAAAAAAACAGCAATGCAGGGCCAGGAATTTAGCTGAGTGGTTCCAGCACCTGCTTTGGAAGCACAAGGGCTGAGGTTGGATCCTTGAAAACCACATCCAACAATGCTAGCCATTGAGGCTGAACTCAGGGCCAGCTGGAACTACAAAAGCAAGACCTTGTCTCAAAAAAAGAAAAAAAAAAAAACATTATTTTTCCCCCTTCACCCTATTTCACTTTGAGTATTTTCTATTTCACTATCTAAACATACAATTCTAGAATTCATTTACATCTTTATTTTCTCATACCAGAGAAAAGATGCGATATTTACATATCTGTGACCTATTTATTTCACTTATGAAGATATCCTCAAGGTATGTCCATTTAAGTATAAAGAGATTATAACACACACACAAAAAAAGGAAACAAAGTTTATGTATAAGAGGGGGTGGTAGTGTGGGTATGGGAAAAAATGAGAATTAAGTTGTGTCATATACTGGTACAAATTCTCATAGTGGAGGCAATTATGAGGTGTATATGTAATGTACCAGTAAATATTTCAATTAAAAAAAGAAAAAAACAAACAAACAAACAGAAAACAAAACAAAAAACCACAATGCATTATAGTAAATAAGACAAAGAAAGTCAAATCAATAATTTTAATAAAAGCAAATACTTGACCATACACTAGGTGTTGGTTAAGAATAATATCTCTTTTATTCAAACTACTAGAAAAGTAGTTTGTGTTTTCTACATTTAGTTATGAAAAGTAACATATATATTTTAGAGTATTAATTATTTACTATATTCTTACTGAGGAGAGTACTTTTTTCCTCCAAATATTTAGCTACTAGGTGTTAGGGTTATACAACAAATAATAATTTACATTTTGTTACACACATATTTAAAAATGGAGAATGTTTTACTAAAAATTGGTTATTTGCTCCAGTTTTATAATGATTAATTATCAAGCAACTCCTTCGTTCATCTCACAAAGATTTGATTGGTTTCATATGGGCCTTATCAAGTGTTCTTATTTTTAACATGTTCATTGATCATTATATAAACCATTCAAAAATATTACCTTATTTTTGCACCAATTGAAGGGATATTTCATTTTTTTTAAAAAAAAAGGTATGAGGAGGAATTATTTTCTTAAATGATTTATTAGTAGAGCATATTTTAATTTATTATGAGAGCTATGTTAATAACATTAGAAGTTTAAACTTTTGCCATAGTTTCTAAGTTTTCTTCATCATTGAACTCTACAAAGAAATTTCAATGGATAATGAGAGAATTAAGAAGTAGGCAGTATTGGTAAATAACAGCCAAGTCATATCAGTATTTGGATTTCTACTCATTTATTCTAAGTCTAGACTTAAATCAATCTTGTCTCTTCAGTGCATTTAATTCACACTTCCATTAAAAATAATTTTTTTTCCACATTTTTCTTCTTTTCCTCATAAATCTGAAAGAAAATTTCTGACAAGCTTTAACGTTGATGTCTAGGTTTTAAATTGCTCATGAAGGTTGTCAAAGGCAGAAGCCAGAGAAAGCTAGCCTATTTCAGGTAACTCAAAACCATTGTTTCCTGGACCTCCAAAATCTCCTTTGTTCTATAATCAAAATAGGTCAAAATCTCTTCTCATAGATCCACTTCTCTGTAACTTTCAGAACACAACACTCGAGTCTTTGACTTTTTTCCTTTATCAGTTGCTGTAAAAAGAACTATATTGTTAACAACGACCAAAAAAACAAATGAACAAAAGCTAGGATTCAGTACTATGTGGTTTACACAAGTGCCAAAGGGATTTTGAGATGGGTTAGTGTTTGTGATTGCTTGATTTTTAAGGTGGTTACATTTTATTTGTTGAGGTGAGTAGAATTGTAACTTGCATGTGAATTGCCTTGAGAGTAAACTAGACCTCTCACACATTGAAAAATGTATGCAAATTTGTAATAATTTCTAGGAAATAGAGAGAACAATGTTGAGTAGTAATCTCATTTTAAGAAACAATCACCTTTTTTAGAGTATTTATCTGAACTAAGAGTATGGATTCCTTAATGAACTGGCCAGTTTCAAGTCTCAATCTTTTTTTGTTGTTGTTGCTAATAACAAAATGCTACAGACTGGGTACATTCTAAGAAAAACCTTCGTTTTGGCTCATGTTTCAAGTTTAAGTTTGAAGGGCTCATTGCTGGTAATGGCCTTCTTCAGGCAAGGTCCTTGTGCCAAGGCAGCACAAGGCTTTCACTTGCTGCAAGAAAATGAACATGCACCTATGTGTGTGTCTTCGGGTTTCTCTCTTCCTCCACACAATGCCACTCGTAGTCAGTCTGCAAGGCTGCATCCTGAAGACTATCTCACCACAATCATTTCTCCATAGCCTCACCTTTAAACGGGACAGTAGGATTAAGTTCCCATCTTCTTGATATCAGCCTGAGTTTTGAAGGGGACAAACCCTGTCCACGCTGTAGCAGTAGCCAGCAACAACAGAGAAGAAAGCTGACATTTTTGGTGCCAGTCCAGAGAAAGATGGAAAGAACTGACTGTGGAAACTGCAGTGGGGTGGGCCGGGAAAAGTGCTGAATTTGGGTGAATGAGAGAGCTGGTCAGCTCGTTGATGCTTGACTTCTGAGATTCCTTACTGTCTTCAGAAATGTTGCTTCTGATGCCCATTACATCAAAGCAGAATTGCTCCAGTTCTGGAGTCCTGAGAGAAATGCATTTCTCTCTCTGCAGTATTGGCCTGAATCCTTTGGATCTATTTCAAGTATAGCAGATGACTAATCACCCCCGTCTGCTAGTTGATAATGGGATGTCTATAAATCCTTGTTTTTGTATGGTTACCTTATTGTGAAGTTCACGTCTTTTGAGGAACATTCACAACTGAAAGGCAAGGAAAATGTCCACTCCAGGGTGTAGTAAAGCTGACAGCGGCAGGGGGAGGACCCACAGTAAATGACTTGGCTCTGTTGTTTTTTAGTTTCCTGAAAGAAAGTGGCCTTGACCCCCACGCATTACTGCTTTTGAGATTGTAACAGCAGATGGTATGAAACGACAGTTGCCGAAGAGAACTGAAGGTGTTTATAACATTATAGGGTTGTGCAGGTGACTTTAAAGACAAAGGATTTGGAAGTGATAAAAAGTAGAGACTGGCGGAAGAGATAGTAATAAAGCCACTGCTACTTGAGGCAAGGTCCTTTTTTTTTTTTATTGCATCTGATTGCAAATTAAAATGGAAAAAAAAATTAACCCCAGGCAGAAAAGAATGTTTAGCCACTGCCTCAGTGTCTATCAGAAACAAAAAAATATATAGTCTTTGATTTTTAGATTTAATTTTTTTTCTCTTTTGCCTGCCAGTTGCCATACAAAGAGATATAGCTCAATAAAATGAAAGATCCACAGCACTGTGTTTCATAGCAAGTGCCTGAAGGGATTCCAAGCCAGGTTAATGGATATGATGGTTTTTCCTTCATTGATTTTTAAGATGATTATATTTTATTTATAGGCAAGAAAATAATAGTTAATCTTAGATTTATTGAAAACTTATTGCAAGCCTGCATGAATTGATAACACTAACAGTACATTTAAGGCAACAAAACTAGACCTGTCTTTAATCCCTTAAGTGCTGATGTGCAGGGAACCTATTGACTTGAAATTAAATGTGCTCTAACCTGGAACTGAATCCAGGTGGTAAAGAGTTATATTTTCTCTGCTCTGAAAGATTTCATTACACAAAGCTTTGGTACACCTGAGGTGTATTTTTTGTGAAAACTATGTGAAAAATCTAAGAGCAGGGAGCCCAGGAAAACCAGAATGTTGCCCTCTTGAGGTTTTAAGAACTGATTTCCAAGTGAGCCCCTCACTGATCAGCTGAAAAGCTAACTGGTCGACCATACTCATGTGCACAGGTTTGAATCTTAACTCAGGAAGTGTGCGTGGAGGGGAGTAAGATACCAAAAAAATCTCAGTGTTAACTTGTGAAATCTCTGTATTGCTTTAAAAATGTTAAACTTGTTTTAAATGTGCTTGAGGACCTTTTATATTTGGAGAAAATAAACCCCTGATAGTCAAATGTGAACAGTAATGTCGCATGTAAGGATAGAATACTGTCTTTGTCCCTTAAAGATTCTCAATACAGTCATTCCATATCTGATGTCTGATGCTGTGCCTCCTGATTCTATCTTAAGTTGTCAAAAAATGGTCCAGAAAGTTGAAAAAAAAGGAATTTAGCAAGCATTTGGTTTGAGTTAGAACAATAAAAACATGAACATTCATTTATGAGGAATCTCATTTTCTCATGACTTTTGGTTTTACTTTTTAATATTTATAAAATTATAATAACACTATTCATGTGTTGTGAAAATGAGTGATGTTTCTTTGATCAGAAGTTCTTGTTCAGATAGTTTAATTTCACCTCAAGGGTTTCCCAAATTCTTCTGATATTACTGTGTTAACTAAATGAGGTATTATTTTGTGTTTTATTTTAATTCAATATTTTTCTGATTTCAAAAGTTGTGCTTATTATTAAAAATTTGAAAAATCAAAGT